>JARHVA010003343.1:87500-350000 GCA_037957365.1 Torreya grandis | reverse complement strand
CACAGACTTGTTATGGTTTTCATCATTACTTGTGATAAACAAGTCATCGACATAGAGATCAAGTATCACCATTTTCTTACCCTGCACTCAAAAATAGAGAGTATCATCAGATTCACTATGATGAAAACCAATGGATTTAAAGTATGAATCCATTTTCTCACACCAAGCCCTGGGTGCTTGTTTGAGCCCATACAAAGCTTTTATCAATTTAGATACTTTGTGTTCAACACCCACCTGTTCAAAACCCTAAGGTTGTTTCATATAGACTTCTTCCTATAAATCAACATTAAAAAAAACACTTTTAACATCCAATTGATGTACTTTCCAACTATTTTGTGTGGCTAAGGCAAGTACCATATGAATAGTGTGTCATTTGGCAGTTGGTGCAAATGTTTCTTCATAGTCAATACCTTCTTGTTGTGCATATCCTTTTTCAACAAGTCGTGCCTTATGTTTATCAATGGAGCCATCTAATTTATACTTAGTCTTATAAACCCATTTACAACTGATGGGTAAAACATGTGAAGGAGGATCAACTAAAACCCATGCATTATTGCTAAGAATTGCATCATACTCATTTTTCATTTCCTGTTGCCAAACATGTTTAGTAGATGCCTCCTCAAAAGTGGATGGATCAGTGGAAGTAGTAACAACCATAGCGTAGTTTACCTATTTTTGTGAATTACTGGGCCTTGTTAAACCAACTTCATTTGTTTTCAAGTTAGAAAAAGTACTTTGAGCCCATTTTGAATACTTAGTCAAATTATTCAAATCAGGGACTCCAAAATTCTTATTATGTGCATTATTTGAAGGGGGACTTAGAGAAATTTCAACAATTTCTAAGTCATCAACCTATGAACTTGTAGATGAAGGAGAGGAAAGTGAAGGAATTTGAGTCTCATACCATAACTTTGAAGAGTTATCCCCATTATTCAAACCCTTATCTCTTTTTGTATTTTCCCTCTCTAATCTATCAAGTTGAGAATCAATCTCTATAGTGTTCATAGTCCCAAACTCATCAAATATTACATCTCAACTCACTATGAATTTGCCTAAATCCTATGCAAGCAAATGAAACCCCTTTTTATCTTTATAAAAACCAAGAAAGATGCATTTTTGACTTTGTGGTTCCAACTTAGTTCTATGTTTAATAGGAACCAAAGCAAAACAAAGACATCCAAACACTTTCAAGTGTTTAACTTTTGGTTTAAATCCATACCATGCCTCATATGGGGTTTGTCCCAAAAGTGCAACTGTGGGGGACCTATTTCTAAAATACACTGTAGTACCAATAGCTTTGGCCCAAAACATATCACCAAGCTATTTATAGTGCAACATGGCACGTGTTGTGCCCTCTAAAGTTCTATTCATCCGTTCAGATACTCCATTTTGTTGTGGAGTATAAGCATTATTATAATGTTGATGAATTCCATGTTCTCAACAATAATCTAAAAATTCATTTGAGGTATACTCACCTCCATTATCTGAATGAAGAGTGGCCAAATGTGAACCTATTTCTTTTTTGACTGTGTGTAACCAATCAACAAACTTAGCAAAAACTTCAGATTTTTTTCATAAAGAATACCCAAGTCATCCTATAAAAGTCATCAATAAACAAGACAAAGTATCTACACCCACCAATGGATGACTTTTTCATGTCACATACATCACTATGAACTAACTGTAAACATCTGTTAGCTCTCCAAGATGACTGTTTAGGAAAATTTTCCCGATTTTGTTTGCCCAAAACACATGACTCACAAAGAATACTATCTTTGTGAAAAGTGGGCAACCCATTCACCATACCATATCTCTACAAATCCAATAAAGAGTGGATATTTAAATGTCCATAGCAGAGATGCCATAACCACTATGTAGACATAGTACCTGCACCTGTGTCAACAACTACCACAAGTTCTATATTAGGAGGAAGCACCTTACAATGAAATCTAACCAAGTTTCCATCTTCATATCCTATATACATTGTTTTATAATCATCCTTCACTGAATTGATGTAAATGAGCCCATTTTCAAGCATAATTTGATAACCTTTCTTTTGAATAGTTACCAAAGAAAGTAAGTGTTTCTTCAATGTGGGAACATACCAAACATCCTCCAAGTATTTTATAGACCCATTAGGAAGAAGAATATGAATAGATCCAAGTCCTAGTGGTGTATGCATGGACTTATTTGCTAAGGCAACTGGAGAGAGAGAGAAGCTTCCTTATAAGACCAAAAGAAATCTCTCTTAAATGTCATGTGTTTGGTTTCTCTTTTGTCTAAAACCCATACATCTGTGAGCTCATCTCTAGCCTCATATTCAATATAATCAATGTGCCCCAAAGTAGTGAATGCAGATTCATGGGCAACATTACTAGATTCATCATAGTCATGATCAACATACTGAATAGAGTTAGACTTAGTCACTTTTTGTGGCCTCTGAAATTTATCAAAAGGAATCCTACATTGTGAGGCAATGTGACCAAATTTTCCACAATTATGACACTGAATGTTTGATCTACCTCGACCTCTACCCCTATATGAGTTGTGATCATGTCCTCGATCATTTGTTTCATGTGAATGTGATTGGTTAGATTATTGATTATTTGAATGACCCCTACCTCTATTTTGATATCTGCCTCCTCTGTAACCTCAACCCCCTCTATAACTATTTCATCTATTGTTTTGATGCCCAGATGAAGATGAACTAGGCTTTTTTGGTTTTCTTGGATTTATTGGGTAGAGAGAAGTCATGTTGGATGAGAAACTCAACCAACTTATCAAAGGTGATGCCTGTGATCTTGTCAGAGACATGCAACATTTCAACAAAATTCTTATAGGACATTGGTAATCCTTTCAAAGAAGTAGTAACTATGAGGTCATCATCTAGTTTTCCAAAACTAGCCTTAGTGTACTCAGTAGTGATATTTTTCAACTTAGACATATATTCTCCCATATCCCCATCTTCATCTAATGACAAAGTAAACAACTGCATATGAATATCTATCTTCTTATGCTTAGGTTTTTTATCGTACAAATCTGACAATGTTTTCCATACAGTGTAACTATGAGGAGAATTTTCAATATGAACATCAGTATCACGAGTACAAAAACATTTAATGAGAGATAAGGCCTTAAAATCATGAAAATTAAATATATCTAATTTATCCTGCTCTGTTGGTAATGTGGGATTTTCATTCTTAACAATATCCCATAATTCATTAAAAACTAGTGAAGCCTCCATCAATCGTTTCCAATCTGAACAATTGGAAATTGTTAATCTATCACCATCTGAAAGTAAATTTTGAATCTTCGACAGCTTGAAATGAAAGCAAGTGCAAGAGATAAAAGTGTGATAAAATGAAAAAGAAATGAAACAAATATCACACTCACTGCACAAGACACTGCTTCTATGGGGTTTTGCACTTAACCTCCGCGTAGAGCGCAAAAGAAAAAAATAAGTATTTTTGATGGGTTTTGCACTTAACCTCATCAAAAATCAATGATTACACCCTTATTTTTCCAAATTACAACCTTATATCACCACAACAATGTAAAATAAATATGATTGAATTCCCCCTTTTTCAATTTTAAAATAACACAATACAATAAGTATGTGTTTTACAATATTCAAATTTAAAAAGGGAATATTCCTTTTACAAAAAAGCATATTCCAAAGCAAAAAAGAATTTTCTCCAAAAATAACGGATTTGAACCCTTGAACTCCTCCTTTGCAAAATTCTTACAAAATAAGCTTAACCAATTTCTCTAAGAGCATTTTCAGAACATTACACTCAGAAATTTCTACTTATTCTAGATTTTGTGTATGAGGGAAAATTTAAAAAAAAAATTACATGTGTGTAAATAAATTAATTTTTTCCCCCTTTTTCAGCCTTCTCTTCCAAGCTATGTCCCGTGGGACCCAGTCACAACAAATTTAATAAATGCAAACTTTAGAAACAACAAAAAATAATTTCCTGAGTATTATACCTGTGCCATTCTTCCCTGGGATGCCATGGCTGCTCCTAGAAGTTTTTCTGCACATGTTCTCTCTCCTACAGGTCATACAAATCTGTACAGGTTGATAAGAAGGATTTTGACTAAGTTTTGGTAGATTTTCAAGGTATGTTTTGCAGGGAATGAGTTTAAAATGAAGTCAGAGCATTGGAAAGCCATACAACAAGCTGTACAAGTCCAAAAAAATTCCAAATTTTCATTTTGAATGCAAAAAATAGGGATTTAATAATATTTGATCAAGATTGGTAGGTGTTTTAGATTTAAAAATACTGAGAATGAAATGAATTAACAATGGCAGCCATGAATAAACATTACAGAGGTTTTTCTCAAGTAAATAGGTCGTATAAATCTAGTTTTTTCAAAAAATGATGAATTTAATAACATTTAAATGCTAAAAATTCATTTTTTATGCCAAATTTGGAGTTTGAACACAGGAAAATGGAGTGTGAAATGGCCAAAATGACTAGACTGTGGTATATGGAAAATATATAGGTTTAAATGTAAAAAATATTTGAAAAATTAAAATAATTTAATAATTTTTCAAACATTTAAACCAATAAATTTTTTCATTTTATATGGCATACCTTATTTCATGCCAAAATGATATCACGTGAATTTGACTTTTCACTTTGCTCCTTCGAATTCACCAAGCTCCCAAAATAACCATGCTCTGATACCACTGATAACTCCTTGAACTAAATAGGTTGAACCTTGTCCCCGCTTAGTGTGAGTGCACAAGTATTTTATTAATATTCAAAAAATCAAGTACATAAGGGTGCCTTTACTCCGTTAACCCTTTTACAATGCAAATATGGATTTATATAGTTTTTACCAATGATTGGTAAGAACAACGAATCATATAACCAACTATTTACGAGAAAATAACCCGTAAGGTAGTTCTAATTAATAAATATAAAACATGAAAACTACCTAAAATTAAAATAAGTAAGTTTATTTTATGGGGGTGTCTTTACTAAAAGATGCATGCCCCATTTACAATAATATTAATTAACCTACCAAAAATATATCCTAATGTTAAGACTTTGCAACAAGTCCTAACATGCTTTTTTGAATGGAAAATTGGAAGAAGAGGTATCCATAGAGTAACCTAAGGTTTTCTCATTATCAGATAACAAGGACTATATTTTTAGATTAAAAAAGGCTTTTTATGGTCTAAATCAATCTCCTAGATATTGGTATGCTAGATTAGATATTGGACCAAGGATTCAAAAGAGGAGTTACAGATAGTAATATGTACTTAAAGAAATAAAATGACCATCAACTGATAGTAGTGGTATATGTGAATGACATCATATTTGGTGAAAAAAGTGAGAAGATGACTAAGACCTTTACAGATGTGATAGAAGAGTTTGAGATGTCCATGCTGGGAGAATTATCATTATTTATTGGGTTACAAATCAATCAATTAGAAAAAGATATATTCATCTCACAAGATAAGTACATAAGAGAGATGTTGAATAAATTTTAGATGGAATATTACAAGGTTGTTAGCACACCTATGATCACAAGATATAAGTTAAGCAAGGAAGATGAGTCTCCAAAGGTCAATCAAACATCATTTACATCAATGATTGGAATTTTTATATACACTACTACCTCTAGACCTGACATCATGCAAGTAGTGGGTCTTGTGGGAATATTTCAAGTAGACTTAAAGGAAAATCATCTACAAGCATTCAAATGGATACTTAGGTATCTTAAGGGGACTATGGAGTTTAGGTTGTGGTACCCAAGGAGTAAGGAGTTTAAATTGATAGCCTATATAGATGCAGATTAGGAAAGGTTATAGATGATAGGAAGAAATTTATTCTTATGAGAGTGGCTAGTATCATGGATAAGCAAGAAGTAACCATTAGTGGCATTATCTACTTGTGAGGGTGAATACATTGCAGTAGTTTTATGTTGTGCTCAAGTCTTATGAATGAGATATACCTTAAAATACTACAAGATGGAGTATGATAGTCATAACCCTATATATTATGATAGTACAAGTGTGATACACAATTTAAATAATCTTGTCATGCACTCAAGGACTAAGCACATTCCCATTAGATATCATTCTTAAGAGAATAGGTAAGTAAAAAAGTGTCAAACTTTAATATGTTTCTACAAAGGATCAAATTGTAGACATTTTGCCCAAACCACTTCCAAAGGCAACATTTAAACATCTAAGATAGGAATTGGGTGTAATTCCTACCCCTACCAGTCATTAAGGAGTTAAGTGCTTAAACAGAGCTAATTAGGTAGTTTATTATCTCCAAGAGCATGTGAGTCATGTTGATAAGGTATGCATGGAGATAGAAAGAGCATATTTATATGATGATTCATTGACTCATAACCCTGTGTGTTGAGTTCTCTAGTTGTAATAGGTGTGATCCAATAAGTTGGAGGTATCTCTTTGTCATTCATGTCAAAGGGGGAGAAAGTTAAAAATGAGGGAGATATTACTTGTTTATAGAAGTTTCTAAGATTTTTTTCATCAATTACAAAGGGGAAGATTATTGAGTATTGTCATTAATGTCAAAGGTGAATCCTATGAAGGTTGATGGCAAAGGCGACTAAGCCTAATTGGTAGTGTATGATGTGATAAGGTGCATTGAAAGAGTGTTGTCATTGAAGGATATTGTCATGAAAGAGAATTTGAAGGAAAGAGAAAATTTGAAGGAAAGAGGGAATTTGAAGGAAAGAGAGGGAATTTGAAGACAAGAGAGATAATTTGAAGGCAAATAATGTATTATGGTTTCATGAAGGTACAAGTCATTTATGACAAAGTGCATAAGAAGCCTTATCATGAGCTTAGTCATGACATGAAGAGGTACATACATGAAAATGAATGAACATAGGCATGTGAAGGTTGTTTGGAAAATTTTTAGCATGTATGTGATGAATTGAAGCACTAATGAGAGTTTTAGGGTGAGTCTATAGGGGTAGGAACTTTAGAATAAGCCTACACCTAGACCTCTCTTAGACACTACCTATCCTAATGAGGTATGAAGGTCATATTTCAAGGTAAGTATACATATGTGATCATGTACAAAGGTGATATAAGTTGTTTTAGGCATGTTCACAAAGTTTGAGGTCATGGTTTAAATGAAATTTCATGAATCAATGTTTTAGGCTTTCTCAAGTTCATAGAATAAGGTCTCAAGACCTGAGAAGCACTTTTAGATGTTCATTGGCAAGTGTAACCTTTTCATTGGAACTTGAGTTATAAATAAGAGATGGTAAAGGGCCCTAGTTAAGATCTCTAGGTATTAGTTTAGGATTTAAGGGGTATTCCTTTATGAACAATTTTTAACACTAAAACCTATGTTAAACCTCCCGAAAACCCTAATAAGGAATTGATGTGAAAGATCTTGTTCAAACCATATTGGGATGGATTCAAATGTCCATATAAACTATTTTATTATGTATTAAAATATCTTAGGTACCTCTAGGTGGTAGTGGTTAGTCAGATGAGAGAGAAAATGCATATATACAAGCTTATTTGTTAAGAAATTATTGTAGCTCTCAAATGTTATATTGGTCAAGACAATCAAATGGATGGGAGAAGAAGCTAGAGACTCATTTTTCATGTCCATGATAATTTTTTGAAATAGGAAAAAAATATTCAAGATAATTTTAATTAAAATGAAAGAAAACACAAAAATAGTTAGATCAATGTGACTGATCCAATTGGAACACACATCACAAACCTTGCACCGGTATTGGCCAATGCAAGTTTTAGAATACAATAGACAATGATCAAGAAACAAACAACAAATAGAAAGTAAATGTTAACTAGATGGTCATCCTAAGTGTTATTAAATTATAATAACACGTAATTTTAATATGATATGGGATTTGGATGAAAAAAGGAACTAAAAAGTAATCTATAGTTGATTTCAAGATCTTAGGTTGAAAAGAATCTGTATTGGTGATGGTCCTAGCTTGGTATTGGGGCCTACCCCCTCACTTCACAATATTGAAGTGATAAGGGTATTAGGTGCTTTACCAATATATACCATCAACCACATATTTATATTTGGCCAAAAAACCAAGTGGGCTTCCCCTTTGATGATGAAATCTAAGTAGGTAGGTCATGGGAAGACAAATGTTTAATATTTTTTGAATGTAAAGTGATTTCATAGTGTGTACAAAGAGAAAAATAGTGTACCTAATATGTTAATTTTAAAAACCACCTATTTAAGCTATTATTTTAATCTAAGCATGTAAACAACTAAAAAGAAAAGGTGAATTAATTGCTAGCAAGTATGGGTTAATTCCTTGATTAAGAATACTACAGAGTCAGTTCAGGTGATATTATATGAAATAATATAGAATAGAGTCAATTGGGTCACCATTATTCTATATAAATAATTTATATAATAACACAATCAAATAGGTCGATTATGTCTTATAGACATAAGACATACTACAAAACTATGTCGAATAGGTTGACCCAATTGGATGTAGAGCTGTAGTTTTACAAATTACAAACTTGTGATATACATTACTGAAAGAAGAAATAAATAATATAGACAGAAATAAAGGAACCTTAATGGGCTTTAAGATGTTTTATATTTAAAATTTTTATGTTGTGATGCTCAAATGTTATTTCAAAATTTTTATAATAGGGTCGACTAGTTTGACTAAGTTTGCAAAACCTTGTATGCTAAAAAAGAGATAATGAATAGAGTCAACTTGTTTGACTATGTTTATAGATCTATATGTTGAAAGAATAAAATATAATATAGAGTCATCTAGTTTGACTATGTATGCTAGTTTGGACTTGAAGAATAATATTGTGTTGAACTACTCAATCCAATAACAGGTAATTGGTAAAGACCTACACAGACATAACATAGTCATTTTGAAGTGACTATGTGTTAAACCTATGCACAAAAAGTTAGAACTATAAAAATGGGTTTGATACAGTACCAAAAATATAATATGATAAAAAAAATGATGGCATGAAATAAAACCTACATGGGTTAGATTCACATTAGGTTCACTAGAATGTATACAAAGGGAAATGCAATTGATCTATAAATCAATCCTAGCTCAAAGAATATAAATACTACTTAAACTTTCAATTTTTGATATGTTATATATCTTGGGTCATAACCAATATGGATCCACTAGACCTATCTAAGGGATTTCTTACCATAATAAAATCACTAGGGAGGGTTCCAAAACCTCTAGTCAAGCAAAACTATGCAATAATCCTAGTTAGGTCCTATGTTTTCATATTCACTAAGTAAATAACAAATAAATTAAAATATGATCTAGTACTCACCAAATCTTGTGGCATAAAATAGGAGTTAGTAAAAATAAAAGTAAACATGCATAGGAGAATCCTAATTAAACTATATATAGGCAAGACCCTACTGCATGGAGAGAACATTATATTCAAAAGCCATTATTTATGTTACTTCTATCTACTAAAAGAGAGAAGTAAAGTTAGAGATAATTACTTTGAAGATGAACCCATCGAGATTCAATACCTCCCTTGGCCAAAAGTGTTTTTCAAGAGGTTGTTGTGGTTTATAAGGATCACTAAGAAAGGCCAAATCATCCAAAACTTTTCCACAAGACAAGATTCTTCTCTAAGTGTAAACCCTAAGCTATAACTCCTCAAGTAGAATGGTGGAAGGGCATATTGTAAATAATTTCAAATGAATAATTAACTCTTGTTGTCTTTCTAATAATGGTAAAATGAATGTGTTTATATAGATAAGTCTAACCCTAGACCTTTTCTAAAGTTTAGCTGACATGGTTATCCCAATCGAATCTATATCGGTATTAAAAAAATCAAATTACGTCTTGGTCTAGGTCAGCTATGGGATGACCTAAACCCTAAATGAGTTTTATCAATTAGATTACAGGGTCGATGGGGCTGACAGTGTAACGTAAACCATTGGAAAGGTTTTTAGGCTAGGAAAGGGCTAATGAAAGAGGAAAATGACTAGAGGGTGAAAAAGAGGAGGCAAATATTAGGGGAATGTTTTTAAAAGGAATGCTGGATTGATATAAAGTGGTAGTAAAGGAATACTAATCCTATGAAGCATCAATGGTTTGTCCACCCCGTTCTTGGTGCACCCTTTAAGGCATGCATTCAATGAGATTGATAATCAATGGGTTCCTACAAGAGAGAAAACATCAGTAATTGATAAAGTTTGAAATTATTGGGTATGCAAAGTGTTCCTACTATAATAAAAATGGGCTTGATGAAAATAATTTCATGAAGAAGCAAATAAATCACCTAACTCATCTCCTAGAGAAGAACAATATAGATGTTCCTGAGTCTATCAAGTAGAATTAATCAACCCAATATTCCACTAAGGCAAAGGGAAAGGGGAAAGAGAAAGAAAAGAGCAAGGCTCTCATAACATTTGTAACTTCAACATATTCATGTGTTATTTACTCAAGCATTTCTCACCACATGGACTCTTCACTAGTTGAGTTTTCCTCCTTATAGCCTTTTAGTATGTATTCTATCAGTTTGGGTGATGACACTTGTGTACTTGTTATAGGGAGATGGTTTGTTAAAATGGAAGGATGAACATTTTATAATATTCTAAGTGTCCCTTATCTTTCAACCAATATCTTATTAGTGTATCAAATCACTCATATCAACAAAGGCATGAGGGTTAAGTTTTTACCAGATTCAATTATCATCAGGGAGTTGCATAGTGATTCTATAGTGGTAATGTGTAGGGTAGATCACCAAGCTAGGCTATACACCTTTTAGAATTTTGCTCCTAATTATTCTCTAACTGCATTGCTGACTCATTTATATGTAGTTATCAAATTATGGAATGAGTGGTTTGGCCAACTTAACTACCACTACCTTGAAAAACTTATCAAAAATGACATGGTCATAGGCTTGCCTTGAGTCTAATTCTCTAAGGGACTTTTGTGATGGTTTCTCTTTTGGAAAGAAGATTGAAGTGAAATTTGACAAAAGTAAATCTTAGAGGGCTTCAAAAACATTAGAGTTAGTACACAATGATTATTTCGGCATTTTTTAAATCTATCTTTTATAAGGGGTAAGTACATTCTCAATTCCAATCATGATTTATTGAGACATACATGGGTCTAATTTCATAATCAAAAGTATGAAGTGTTTGAATATTTTAAATACTTCAAGGTATTTGTTGAGAAACAATATGATAAATCTATCAAGGTTCTTCGAATTGAAAATCAAGGTGAATATGTCAAAAATAGATTTGATCAATTTTTCACCATAGAGGGGATTGATTACAATATAAAATTACCTAAATTCCTTCATAGAATAGATTTATAGAACACAAGAATAGATCCTTAAAAGAGATGTCTAGATATATGATTCACTCTAAGTCCTTTGCAACTCAATATTGGGATGAATCAACTAATTTTGCTTGTTATATTTGGAATAGTGTTTATCAGAATGCTTTGAAAATCATAACACCCTTTGAATCTTAGCATGGAAGGCAACTTGAAGTTGAGCACTTTTAGGTTTTTGGATCTCCAGCTATGGTACATAAACTAAAGAAGATACGTAAAGTTATGGAACCTCAGTCCAAGCCTTGCATATTTATAGGTTATCTAGATGGTGTGAAGGGCTAACACCTTCTACATCCAACCACACATGAGTTGGTCATAGAAATAAGTTTTCACTTTTAGGAGAGTCCCAAAGACTCAACACTTGACACTTCACTCTCATTAGATTCACTAAGACCTTATGATTCTTCTTTCAAATTAGATCATCTAGAGCAGGTTCTTGAGTCAGGGTATTCTTATTCTTCTTCTAGTTATGATAGTGAGGGTATTAATGGGGAGTCTTATACATACACCTATAGTCATTTTTCATAGGATGAGGAGTCAAAACTTGACTCACCCACATCTAGGCACCTTTGCTCCAAAAAGACACTTTAGAGTGTAGGCACTTGGATAGGGGATCTAGTAGATGATAGACATACTTGTGTAGATTACTAGAATGGTCTAAATGCTTTATTTTATTTTATTTTATTTTAGATCCACAAACATTCTGAGAGGCTTCAGGTATACCTGAATGAGATAGTTCTATGCAGGAATAATATTCTTCCTTGATCAAAAATCATACTTGGAATTTTACTTCACTTCCTAATAGAAGGAAGATGGTTTGATCTAGGTGGATATATCAAACCAATTTTTTAGCAGATGGGTTAGTAATTAATTACAAGGCATGACTGGTCACCATAGTTTTTTCATATGTAGTAGATAATGTCTACTCAGAGACCTTTTCACCTGTTACAAATATGACTTTGATCTAACTCACACTACCTATATCCACATCACATGGTTGGTATGTACATCATATGGATGTGAAGAGTTCCTTTCTTCATGGAGACCTTGAGTAGGAGATCTACATGGATCAACCATTGGGTTTGTTCAAGATTCATCCTTAGCTTGAAAACCTAGGAACTCCATCTATGGCCTCAAATAGGCCCCTAAAGCTTGGTATGCCAAGATGGATTCCTTCCTCCTTACTTTAGTTTTCACCAGGTATCATTCATACCCCAATGTATAATTCTTGTAGTAGGATGATTTTTTACTAATACTGGTCCTTTATGTTGATGATCTTTTGATGATCAGGAGTTCCTCATCATCTATTATGGTGGTGAAGGTATATATATAGGATATATTTGACATGATAGACTTGGGTCTTCTACATTACTTCCTTGACATAAAAATTTCAAAATATGACTCAGGGATGTCAATTGCACAACCCAAGTATGCTCTCAATCTTTTGGTTCAGTTTCACAAGGTCAAGTGTAAGCCATCTCTAAATCCCTCTCTATCAGGATTCAAACTTGAGGTTGATTGTTTTATACCTTTGGTTGAGGCCACTTAGTGTTGATAATTTATTGGTAGCTTAATTTATCTAACACTAGGTCTGATATTTCATATGTAGTAGGCATTATTTTACTATTCATGTACAACCCCCATGAATTGCACTAGAAAGAAGCCAATTAGATACTCCAATACATTCATGGATCTTATAGATTCATGATTCAGTACATGTCATTGATGACAAATTGCATAGAAATCCTAGTCATGACATGAAGAGGTGTGTGCATGAAAATGAACTAACATAGGCATGTGAAGGTTTGTTGGTACTATTTTAGCATGTATGTGAGTCATTGAATCATTTATGATAGTTTCAGGGTGAGCCTATAGGGGTAGGACCTTCAGACTAATCCTACACCTAGGCCTCTCTTAGACCCTACCTAGCCTAATACAATGATGTAAAGACACTAGGAATAAGTCCTCAATAGCATCATCATCTGATTCCCAATCCACCTAGGCATTGATCTTGTTTGATTTGTTCTTCAATGTTCCATTTCTAATTCAATTGTTTCCCTATTATTTATCACTTTATTGGTTAGTCTCCTTATTTAATCACTACTATTTTATCTTTATAATTGCTTCTTGATGACTTTTTTACTTCTTAAATCACATTAAATCATCTTCTATCCTATTCCACTCTTTATACCAACTAAACTTTCTTCATCTCTTTTACTAGCTTCCTACTAGGCTAGTCACCAAGGTCTCAAATGCCAAATTCTTAACCTGTATTTCAATAACCCAATACCAATACATGGATATAAGCACATTAATTTATTAAACATGTTTAAACTCTTTCAAAGACATCAAACCCATCTCTCACTCAGTTCCACCTTCCAAACTCTCCATAAGGTACACTAGGCTAATAGATTATTTTGAGGATTTTCCCTTAATGTGATCAATCTAATTATTTTATTGAAGATACAAAAAACATATTAATACCTCTTATATATCCCTTTAACTACTCATTAATTTTCATCAATTTATTCCATTCATATACATCTTTTCTAACTTCAACTACACTACATCTAGCCTTTTCTAGGCATAATTAGGCCTTATTTCTTGTCTCACTGGTCAAATTCAATACTATTGAGTTTGTACATGAATAAATACATTATATTCACTTTATGAATATCAAATAAAACCTAAATACCAAATTTAAACAAAAACTAACATTGGAAACTCATTTAAAGTTCAACACCCTAAATATAGGGTTCTTTGCACCCTACATTGGCTGAGACCATATAAAATTTAATAAGTTTGATTGAAACAAGTTTAAAAATAACAAATTAATTAAAAAATGTTTTTATTCATTCCATTTAACTTTACCAAAGGCCCTAAGTCTTGTGTTTATCCATTACATGCTTAAAATAATGTAATGTTAGTCAATTGTGAACTAGGATTGACTGTGCATAGTAGGGTTCAAACACTTATGAGCTTCTTAGTGTTTCCATGGTCTAAATTACCTTAATAAATTCAATTTTCACTTGCCCAAGATATCCCAATATGTTATAATTCTAATCTAACTTTTTCAACCCTTCTAATGGCTTTAATCCAAGGTTTCTACCTGCATATTCATGATTGTTCAAGGTTGTTTTTGATCTCCTCACTTTATTATAAGTCTCTAGGTATGGTGATAAAAATTCATGAGGTGTCTAATTTGGTACTAATTAACTTATGTACTTGGTTCTTCTTTGCAATTAGGTTCTTGATAAATCCTAGTCAAGTGGGTGCTTAACTGTATGGGGTTGGTGTTCCAAGTTGAGTTGGTTCTCAACATAATTTGATCTTTTGTTTTATGGGAATGTTGTTTATTTATATGTATCATATTAGGTTTTATTCCTCTTGAGGGTTTCCCACTCATATGTGTGTTTTTGTGTGTTATGTGCTCATGTGAATAGTCTTTATGCATTGTTAAATCTCAATGTTGCTTTCATAGTTCATGAATGATTGGTTATAATTGAAAGAAAATTTTTGGTACACTGAGTCATCCCCCCCCCCCCCTCTCAACTATTTTGATTCTAAAAATTGGTATCAAATATTGGTACTTTGAATCATGCTTAATAGCTTAAAGGAGATCTTAAAAGCATAAACATGCCTAGTCATCAAGTACAAGGAGGTTTTTCAACCATTAAGGCTTCTCTCTTTAGTGGGACTAACTATGCATTTTAGAGCATTAGAATTAAGAATTATCTAATTTCCTTAGGATATGACATATGGTAATATGTTTTTGATGGATTCACTCCACCTTCTACACCATCAACTGATGCAACAAGCAAGAAGGCAAGTGAGAATAACTCTAAGGTAAGGAGTACCACCCTGTTTGGTCTTTCAAAGGTAGAATTTGTAAAGGTCATGCATTATGATATAGATAAATATATTTGGGAAAATTTATAGAAAATATATGAAGGAGACACCAAATTCAATATGGTAAAGATGAAAATCTACTAAAGGTAGTTTGAATGTCTAAGAATGAAGGAGGATGAAAACATTGCATCTTATCTGTTAAGAGTAAATGAAGTGATAAATGTCATTAGAGGCCTAGGAGAGAAGTTATAAGAATCAATAGTTTTAAAAAAGGTATTGATATCCCTAACATCTAATTTTGATTCAAAGGTGTCATTTGTGGAGGAGATTAATATCTTTAAAAACTATAGATGGATGAGCTTCATGGCATCTTGACTGCCTATGAAATGAGAACATGTGATGGAAGACCTTCTAAAAAGGAATATACATTCAAAGCTGAGAAAATGTCATAAGGTAAAAAGGCCAAGGATTATGTTGACATAGACATTGATGATGACAAGATATATAGACATGTTTGTCAAATAACTAAGGAAAGGATTAGGTAAGTATAAGGGCAAGTTGCCATTCAAGTACTTCAATTGTGGTAAGATTGGTCATTTTACATCTAAATGTCCTAAAAAGGATAAGAACAATCATGATGGATAACATGATGAAATCCATGGTGATGATAAGAAGGTCTATAATCCTAATAATACCAAAAAGAGGTTCATGAAGTATGAAGGCAAGAAATAGTCATTCAAGAATAAGAGAAGTTTCTATAACAAAGAAGATGGTAGCTTATCTGATGTAAGTGACACATATACATCTGATAGTGATGATGATAGTAATGATCATGATAATAATGAAACCTTATTCATGTCTATAGAAATAGATAATTAAGGGTTTTTAAGAGGGAAAATTCTTATGGCATAGTCAATCTTCAACAGGACTTGGATCTCTAATGATTGCTTTATGCATGGCTTGAAAGGTGAGGCATAGGTCTATCCTTGGTGAAAAGTAAGAAAGTGTCAATGTCATGTTTTCCTTTAATAACTGTCATAACCTTATTCTCATGTGCATTTCTTTGTGAATGTACCAATCCTATACCCAAGTGCATAAAGTCCCATGAAATGCATGGACCCAGAGGTCCTCTGGTAGGAATGTTTTTTCATCTCACCATATTGTCTCACAAGCTTTAATATAAGGTTAAGGTGCTTTCATGCCACTATAACTAAGCATTCCTCTGATCTTATTATCATGGTGAAATCTATGATGTAGATTAGCTCACACTTGATCCCAACACAAAATGTACTCTTTATGAGTACACCACCATCTAGTAGTGGTACCATAAAAAATATGATCTAAAGACCTCATCCAATTTTTTTTGGTATCATAGAACTCTTTGAGGCACTGGGCAAAGTCACACATCTCCTTTTGTCCTTAGAACTATGGGGCTTCATCTAGCCTCTCTAGTGGTGGTCTCTCTAATGTCCCTCTCATTGCTAAACCTATGAGGTGCACAAACTTGTGGTGTTTAGGGAGTTGGTGTGGGATGCTTTCTCCTCTATTTATAGTGTTGAATAATATTTCAATGAGATTGTAGTCGCTATGGGCCCAAAAGTTACAAACATTACTTTTATCTAAGATAGACTAGTTATCTGTCTACTAGAGAATACCATCTAACATTGGATCATGTTGTTCATCATTTTGAGCAGTCACATTATATAAATTATTGATGTCGTCATCAGCACTAATGGGCTCAATATAGGGTGGTCCCTATGCTTGGTATAAGGGTATTACTACACACTGATCAATATTCTCAAAGCTAATGTATCAGTTTTTAAAGCTCAAATCTGCATGATTCTCATAGCACTAAGGCCTTCCTAGTAAGGCTGGATAGTCATCAGCTTCTGCCAACTCAAAAACCTTAAAATATAATTTGAAGGGAGCCCCAAGTATGTCAATGATGGCATTTTTGAGGACTCCAATAGGATGCACTCGAGTCTTATTTACCATGAATAAGACATGAAGAAAGGGCTGCAGGGCTGGACTAGACATTTTTCCTAGACATCTTTAGTGAGAACATTCACTTCCATGCTAGTATCTACTAGAATATCCCAAATTACCCATTTGTTGATAGTTGTATTAACTAATATCTCTCCATCTTCTTGGGAAGAGGAACTAGGAATTTCCTAACATCGAGCATGATTTAAATAGTGATCTTCATTTTTTTGACTAAGGTGAGGGTGGAATTTATTTGATAGGTGGGATTAACCTTTAAGCCAAGCATTGAGCTAGGGAACGATGTCTTCATCAAGCATACATTTGCATAGTTCCTAAAAAGTGTCCCACACCATAAGAGGTTCAACTTCTTTTTGCACTATGGTGTGCTATGTGACATCCTTATCCTTAAGGTATTGAATCTCACCTTGGAGCTCTCGCACATGTGCCATTATATCCTGAAGGACATCCTTTTGCTTTTGGGCATCACAATACTTCCTTGCTTGTGGTTATTTTTGATGTACCTTCTCAACTAGGTTGGCTATGTATTTAGATTGACCTCCACTACGAGTGATGATATTTACTTGCTGCACTATGGGGATGGTTAGTTATACATGCCATTGTGTTTTATCTATGTGAATCATGCTGA
The DNA here is from genome assembly GCA_037957365.1 of Torreya grandis. Lineage (NCBI taxonomy): Eukaryota > Viridiplantae > Streptophyta > Pinopsida > Cupressales > Taxaceae > Torreya > Torreya grandis. Next base: position 332,176 of record JARHVA010003343.1, on the reverse strand, counting down.
CAACTTTTTTCATTTTTTTCCTTAGTAATGGTTGCATATAGATCAGAGCACTCTTCCAGTCGATGATTTTTTTGCAAATACATAGGTTGTGTATTATGGGCAATATCTTTGATAGTGGTTTGGTGAACCAAATTTGTAATATATTCTTGGTGGAAACCAACCACCTTCTAACCCTTGTCCTCTTCCTCACCCATGGTAGCCACCATTGTCTTGGGTATTGGTGATCGAGGTTTGTCATATGCCATGCACTCAAGCTTCATGATTATCACTGATCAATTGATAATTATTGGTGTCATGTGTGTATACATCACAAATATTACAATACTTAGATACCTTAGTGTTTGTAGCCTGTTGTAAAAGTGGACAAGAATGGACATCATGTTCATGATAAACCTCATAGGTTTGTTTTAGTATTGCGTAGATGTTCTTAAAAATACAGTTTTTCCTCACATGCCCTTCAACCTCATAGTTGGTATACTAGACACCACTACATGTCTCATGTGCATTGTTTTCCATCAACTTTTCAAGTTGAGATACCATCGATGCTATTTGTGCCTCCATAAAGGGACTAATCCTGATATCCATGCTTCTGACCACTTCAACATGAAGGGTAGATTCCAATGCCTTACACATGATTGTGAAGGTTCTTTGTGACAAAGTCCTTCAAAAAGGAAGCAATAATCTTCCCATGAACCATTATGCATGCTGAACATGATTGATTTCAAATCACAACTTATAAAATAAGGTTTTGAATTGTGCATTATATTCATGTACACTTTTTTAAGTCCTTACTTTATGTCTTTCAGTGTGTTATACTTTGTTGCTCAAACTTAGGAATGTCAAATTCCTATAGGAAGGCTACTTTGAGCTGGTCATAGTCAACCACTGCTTGCTGAGTGTCAAATTTATGATACCATTTATGCATGCACTCTAATAGGGTGGGTACAAAATACGTTTCATTTCATTCAGAAGATGTGATACTATGCACTCTCCAAATTAATTCACACTTATAAACATGCTCAATCACATTCTCTACCTCCAAGTATTTAGGTAAATGCAATTTCATCTCATAGTAGACCATCGTGGGTTGTGGTTGAGTAGGTGGTTGCTGGGAAGATCTAGCTCTAGTTCTAGGAGGGGTCCACTTCCTCCAGCACCTCCTCCTAATCCTCCTCCAATGCCTCTAGTAACAGAGCCCATGAGAAGAGGCATGGTAGAGGGTTGATTTCCCAAGTTTGGGCCTATATGCTGGCCTTGAGGGCCATATCCACCAGGCATCCCAAGTTATGCCATAGAATTCCCTTGTGTCAGGGAGCCTAGAACAATAAACATGCTCTGATCCCACTGTGTCAGGATCTTTCTCCACCAATTAGAGCACATATGATTACTTCTTGTATTAGCAACTAAACACGGAATTTAACCAGAATCAAAAAGTAACTAGAAATATGAAACAACACATGAATATGAGAGACAATACACTATCTTGTATTAATATCATACAGAAGAATATACAATAAAGAAGATGCCACTTCTTCTTCTTCCACCTCAAAGGTTCGCCACACCTCAAGACCTTCTTCCCTCTCCCTCTTGGTCACAACAATCAACTCCAATACAGAATTGATGTTCACCTCTCCAACCAGTCAGTAACATGCTGCCAGTTCACCAAGTACACAACCGTACTCCAAGTAGATCTCCTGCTCTCTGCTGCTACCTACAAATCACTAGACCTTACTCACCATTTTAGATCTCCTATAGAAAGTCATGCACACATGATGACCAAGATCATACACACACGAAGAACCCTTTTGATTCTCCAAACCAGTACCCACCTTGGTACTGTGGCACTAGGAGGAACGCACCATTGCTCTCTTCTCTCTGAAGGAGCTTATTGCTCTCTTACTCACTAGCTACAAGTTTACAATACATCCCATGAGTCCATATATAGATCTCATGCTTACAATAATTAGACTAACCTAATTACAATAATTAGATGCGCAACTCAAGACTACAACTAGCCCTTGACATGCAAACAAACAGTCCAAAAATAGACTCTCCGAGATCAACATGCAGACTGCCTATTCTCACACAGGCTGCTAACGTCGGCTCCTCCATGACCAATGTCAACCGACTGGTGACCGATGCCAGTTGCTTCCTCTTTGCTATCTGACTGATGTCGGTTGATCAGACCGACGCCAGTTTCCCTACAACTGATTCTGCAACTCCCCACAACTCTGCATCCTCCGTAACTTCTCCTGTTTGCATCCTGGTGAAGCTTTTAGCTCCACAACCTAAAAATTTTCTACTTGGAGATAAATAGCTGCACCTATACCTGTACTTGTACACTGTCTAAATTATTCATTGGCTTGTATCCCTCTTCAAGATCAATCCTGAAGACCAACCACCACACAACCTGTGATGTTACGCCTGTCATTCAAGTAACCTGCCACATCCGAACCTACACATCCATGTAGTGAAGAACTTGACCCTGCATAACAAGAATCCCTACTGCTAGTCCCATTGAACTGCCCTCCAGTACTCCTTCCCCGAATTGGATCCATACTTTTTGACAACCCCCACTGCTTGGGAAAACTCAAGTCTATGTTAGACCTCATGTGATTTCAAACCCTATTTCAAGCTAAGCTTGAACTGTCCAACCCTTAGTGTGCTTTCTGATTCTGCATCCTGCATCATGAACCCCGCCAACACCGTCTTCACATCAGCTCCCACTGGAGATCAAATCTCCATGTCTCTTATGCCAAAGAATTTTGCTGCTCCAAATTCTTCATGACACGCCTCTGAACTAACCTTACCTTTAGCTCAGCAAATCCCTGTATGTACAAACTTGCTAGCAAATAACCCACATACAGTAACTGGATAATGTTGCAATCATCATCCACCTGGTAAGACAAACACAATAGTTACACTGACATTGACTGAAGCCATGCTTAGTCATCCACCTGTCAAACCTGTACCACTGTCCTGCAGCTTCCTCAAGACCTATGCCTTGGCCTTCTGTCTCTTGTGTCCATCCACTCTCTTCTTTAACTTGGGAATCCATTCCATCTCTCAGTGCTTACTTCCAGCTGACAACTCTACCAACAAATACCTGTTTGGTTCTTCTCCAAGGACTCACACTCCTCATCCATGCCAAGCTCCCACTGTATCTAGATTCTATCTGCATTGCCTCTTCGCATCTTCCTGGTTCTTGACCATCAGTAAGCAATATAAAGAAGGTGAACAACGAATATGAGGTTCACTTACCCTTTCTGACCTCGACATGAGCATTTGAGACTTGCTGTCTGCCCACTATCCGTTCCAGTGACCGATCTCGGCCATCTCCCAGTCTGCTCCTGACCGATGTCGGCTCCCTGTACTGACCCTGACTGTTGATGTCGTTTCCCTGGCCGACGCCGGTGTCCCTACTGCCGACATCGGTTCCTTTATGACTGACGTCAGTCTTTTTTCTACCGACGTTGGTTACTGTCTGATCGACGCCGGTACCTGTGTTCGTCTGTGAGTGATAACTTTTTACCCGCAAGCTCTCCATGGATCAAAACCCTATTCAAATCAAACTTGCTCTGCTCAGAATAATTCAGTTCTCTCACCTGATCTCTGTCCGTCATCTCCTCCATGAACACCAAGGCTTTTCAGTTTTTTAGCTTGTCAAAGACATCTGACTTCTGCTTCAAAACCTGCATTCCCCTCCTACATATGTGGCCAAGCCTATAAAGCCACATCTCTGTAACAAAAGGTGAATCAATAATATAAGTAGATAGATAAAGGATACCTACTTTCTTACCACCATCTAATTCAAGTGTATCCGCTGTGAGAGTTACAGTGCATCTCTCATCACCCAAATTTCTTGAATAAATTAGACTAATCTCCAAGACTGGTACCTGCATGACTTCCTTCAACCACTGTGTGTCATCCGTTTGCAATTTCAGCTTCACTTCCCCTTCGTCAATCATCTGACAAGGCTCTCCAACCCCTAAATAAATCTCTCCAAAGTCTCCAAAGACATACCTATGAAAAGATGCTCTATTTCGGGCTGCATGGAAAGAGGCAAAAGAATATGTAAACAAAGATTCCACTTTATCCAGAACATCCTGTGCAACATCACCTGCAACATATGCTTCTACGCGTTGATCTTCTATCGACCAACAATCTCTTTTTACTTGCTCTTTCTTTCCATCAATCAGACCATTCGTGCTATTCAGTTTCTCCATTTGTAGCTTACTTTCTTCTGCCATTGCTATACTCCCACTCAATCTAAAACACCTGTGAGTGACCTGTAATAAAAAACACTACCAGATCTAAAACCACCTGTTAGTCAACCCAACCAAAAGCTCTGATACCACTTGATGGTATTAGCTCTTGAACCTATAACCAAGGCTCTTATACCACTTGTCAGGGAACCTAGAACAATAAACATGCTCTGATCCCACTGTGTCAGGATCTTGCTCCACCAATTAGAGCACATATGATTACTTCTTGTATTAGCAACTAAATACAGAATTTAACCAGAATCAATAAGTAACTAGAAATATGAAACAACACAGGAATATGAGAGACAATACACTATCTTGTATTAATATCATACAGAAGAATATACAATAAAGAAGATGCCACTTCTTCTTCCACCTCAAAGGTTCGCCACACCTCAAGACCTTCTTCCCTCTCCCTCTTGGTCACAATAATCAACTCCAATACAGAATTGATGTTCACCTCTCCAACCAGTCAGTAACACGCTGCCAATTCACCAAGTACACAATTGTACTCCAAGTAGATCTCCTGCTCTCTGCTACTACCTGCAAATCACTAGACCTTACTCACCATTGTAGATCTCCTATAGAAAGTCATGCACACATGCTGTCCAAGATCATACACACATGAAGAACCCTTCTGATTCTCCAAACCAGTACCCACCTTGGTACTGTGGCACTAGGAGGAACGCACCATTGCTCTCTTCTCTCTGAAGGAGCTTATTGCTCTCTTACTCACTAGCTACAAGTTTACAATACAGGCCATGAGTCCATATATAGATCTCATGCTTACAATAAATAGACTAACCTAATTACAATAATTAGACGCGCAACTCAAGACTACAACTAGCCCTTGACATGCAAACAAATAGTCCAAAAATAGACTCTCTGGGATCAACATGCAGACTGCCTGTTCTCGCACAGGCTGCCGACGTCGGCTCCTCCATGACTGATGTCGGCCGACTGGTGACCGATGCCAGTTGCTTCCTCTTTGCTATCTGACCGACGTCGGTTGATAAGACTGACGCCGATTTCCCTGCAACTGATTCTGCAACTCCCCGCAACTCTGCATCCTCCGTAACTTCTCCTGTTTGCATCTTGGTGAAGCTTTTAGCTCCACAACCTAACACCTTGAAGAGGGAGAGATGTTGATTCTAGATTATCACCTAATAGCCTAGTTTCAGTCTCCCTTGCCCATTCAGTTTCTGAATTTGTATTATCTATATCCCAATTCTGTATGTTATTTTATCTAATTCAAAGGCATGAGCATGCACTATGGTGAGGGAGATTAGCTGACTCATACTTGGTTCTTCATCTCCTACAGTCCAACTCATTTTTTCTTTGAAGAATAAAAGTGGAAAAGGAAGTGGTTTGAAAGTGATGGGTTCCTCACACATGTCCACCTCTCTACGACTCTTCACAACACTCCTTGAGGTTTCCCAATCTCTCCTCGTGCCACTAACTCCCATGATCCTCTATCAAGCTTCATCATACTTTCATTTCTATAACGCTCATTGGTTTACTACCATGTTGAACCCATAATCCTCAATCAACCATTAGTCTCCCCTTCCAACTGTGTGGCTCATGCATAGGAGATTTTAGCCTTTCATGGGTAGAGTCTCCAATCCAAGGTCAACAATTAGCTTCTTAACTTATAAAGTAAATAATGAGAGGCAACGTCCCTTCATCTCTCATATAAATTGGAACTTTGCCTCCTCAAGATATGAATAGGTGGTCACCATGTACTCCAAAATGTAGCTATTCTGAACACCTTTCCACTAATAGTTAATCACTCACATCTAGGGAACTCCAAGTCATGTTAAACTCCTCTGTCATTCAAGTGTCCATGATGGCCTTTGTCCAGGATTTTGAGATCATCCTTGAGCATATGCTAAGATCTAAGAATGCAAGAGAACTGGGACCTCAAAAAAGAAAGTCTCATATAAAGCGTTGTAGAGATTCTGCTCTACCCACTATCATACATAAATTCTTGGTTCAAGGTACGAACCACAAAGTTATTTTCGATACTAGTAACCCATTCATCAATATTCTCTAATATAATGCACTTAAACATTTTCCATGATTATGCTCTAATTGCTTTGGGTCTCGACAATAGAACCAAAATGTTAGAGTTTGTTTAGTTAGTTTTACTACAACGCTGAAGCTTCTCCCTAATAGGCTGGTTCGCTATTCCTATCACATGAGAGGTAAGTCTCGCGTGCTCACCCAAAGCATGTAATAAAAGACCAATTCCCAAAGGCTTTGAAGTACAATGTTATATGTTTGTTCATCTCTTGTAACACAAATCTTAAGTTATTCAATACCATAAATATACCACTATTATCCCTAGTCCCAGACTTAATTACTATGATAACTACGATCACCATTACTATTTAATAGTAGCAATAAAAGGAAAAGATACCTATGACTTAGAAATAAAACATATTCATTATTCAACACTTAGAATGTTCATGAAGCATCACATGTTATGGTAAATACTAACTATTCATTGACTGCTTAACAAATTATAAGATAGAATATTGTATCTATTCTCCAAGAGTCCACCCACACAAATGATTATAACAGGTGTTTTTATACTTGTTTTTCCCTGACCAAGTGTCAAGATTCTAACTATCATGGACAAATAACACACAGAATCCCAACACGTTGAGAATCATGGCTCTTACAATTGGTTGTTCCTATAGAATCGGGCCTCTGTACCCCTAGATGCTTGCTTTATGTTATGTTCTGGTGGTCAAGTATTTGGGTCCTCATGGGCTGGGATGTAACCTCCAGTTGGTGGGGTCAAAGTGTCTTACTTGAGTTACTCTTCTAATCGCTCCCGCATTTCTCGTGCTCTGCTTCCCTTATGCTCCCCTAGTCTTCCACTTCTTGTTTTGAGTCCTTTGTTCTCATGTCCCTCATGACACGTTCTTCCTTGATTGGGTCCTCTCATGTTAGGTCTCTTGCATCATTGTCCTTTCACGCTTGGCAAGTTTTGTGCCACAATACTCTTGCGTGCTATGGTCTTCCCATGCCATGTTGGTACTTGCATCAAAATAGACAATGGTCCCTCCACATTGCGTACCAAAAATGGAACAATACTTGTACAAAGTTTAGGGGTCAACAGTTGTGACCAATCCACTAGCTAAGGCCACGACTGAACAAAGAAAATCCAAAGTGAGGGCTAACAATGGTTGACAAGTTGCGGGTTCAAGAAATAACCAAAATAATCGTAACAACAAAGCCCTCATTGTAACCCCTAAGCCAACCATGGTCATCATGGTTGCTAACATGTTTCTAATTGCTCAAGCCTCAGTTACGCAGGCCCCAGTGATGCCAATTTCAAATAAACCCTAGCCCAGTTGTGGCAAGTAATTCACAAAAAATAAATACAACCATACGACCCTCAAATTTTGTCTTAATAGCTAGTGGGGAATTTGGTTTAGGGAAACATTACTAGATTATTAACATTGTTTATTTTTGGACTTGGCAATATCAATTTTGAGAATTAAATAAAGGTGTTTATGATTGTTAGTAACATTTGTTAAATTATAACTATTAATGCAGGATGATTGTACAATCAATTTTTTTTGAAGACCATATTAAATAAATAATAAAATTTTAAATAAACATTATAAACTATTAAAAAACAATATATATATATATGAGTGGGAAATTATCAAAAAATTTAGTGCACTTAACCGTTCTCTAACAGTCGACTTATAATGGATATATATATGAGTGGGAAATTATCAAAAAATTTAGTGCACTTAACCGTTCTCTAACAGTCGACTTATAATGGATATATATATATATATATATATATATATATATATATATATATATATATATATATATCCGTTATAATTCGACGATTAGAGAACGGTTAAGTGCACTGAAATTTTTGATAATTTCCCACTCTTTTATTTATATATTTATATATATATATATATATATATATATATATATATATATATATATATATACGTTATAAGTCGACGGTTAGAGAACGGTTAAGTGCACTGAAATTTTTGATAATTTCCCACTCTTGAACAATTCAAAATTAAATTGCATACACATGTTTAATGCGTGTTTTTCATTTCTTATTCCATACTTTTGGGAGAGATTTAGGCTCATTTTAATTAAATGACAGCTTCACAGAGTTTCCTTTCCAAACGCGTATAATTTGGAAATATATTTTTAATCATTTAGGCTAAAGAGAGCAATAAAGTAGGGGGGATAATAAGTATGCGAAGGTTACTCGATAAGGAGATAGGAAGTTGCCAAAGACGTCCCATGCAAGTTTTATTTTTGAGAGAGGAAGGGTATTTGTCATGTCTACAATGCCCACAGTTTTCATGACGCTCTCACATTATTGTTATTTTATTTGATTCTACAAGATTTTTCTTAAGCTTTAAAGAGTAATTAATTTCTCTATATTGGAAATCTAACCAATGAATTTTTTATGCATTGTTAAATATAGTGTGTTCAAGGAGTGGAAGTAATGGTATCAAAAAAATCTCGCAAATTTATTTACAAAATATTTCACAAGGTATTGTATCTTTTTTTGAAGGTAATTTCTCTGATGTTTTGTTAGATGTTTATGAGTTGGAAAAAGCATGTCAATTACTTGAATTATATACTCTCATTGGTTATTTTGTGAGACGTATCTCCTTTAGATTCATACATAATGGCAACCTCATGCTATTAAATTCATAAAGGTGCAAACCCTAACTAAGAGTTTCTCCCTGTTTAGATTTGAAAACCTTGAAAATTGTGTTATAATTTATAAGCATGGTCATTGTTATGTTAAGAACTCTTTGTTTGTCTTTTCTCATTGGCCCCAAGAATTTTTTGTCTCTGATAAAGCTAAGCTCAAGGTCTTAGTGTGGGTGGAATTCTCTATTCTACTTATATCATTGTGGCCATTCATGGAGCAATTGGTTAACCCCTTAGGCTAAATTACTTGTTTCTAAACTAAACAATTTTATGTCGCTAGACCACAAAAGCGTGTCTGTGTGAAAGTAAACCTCGTGTAAGACCTTTGAGAAACCATATATACTCAGATTGGGGGATAAAATTTCACCCATTAGAAGATATACGTCAACCTACACAATATTTGTTTCCATTGTCAATATGTGGAACTTAAGATGAAAGATTCTAACACAAATAATAATTTACAAGTTTAAATATGGCATTAGCTTTAATGTTTATTATACAACTTAATGTCTAATATTAGCCCCTATATTTTAGAATGTCTATCTTATCAAATGTGTTATCCCAATCACCTATCTTCTATTCTATGCTAAAAATGCTTAAAATAGTTAAGTATTTTTAACAATATTTATTCTAGACTATGTGAGTGTTGTATTAGTATACCAGTACCACTTATATTAGAGAGAGAGAGAGTATTTCCACAATCCATGAAAAAATGAAGTATTTTTCTGTATTAAAATGTGTGAAAATTTTGCATCAACATTTCAGGTCACACTACATAAATCATCATCAGGATGAGAGAATAATATGATAAAATTACAAACTTAGCTCCTTATTTATAGATATTATCAATGAAGTGTTATGGAGTCAAGAAGAGGGGGAATATTTTTAAATTAATAAAATATTAAAAGATTTGACTTTATAAAAAATTTATTGGTAAGAATATAAATTGACTAGGAGTTTATTATAATCTTAAAAAGAAAAAGTTAAAGTTTGAAAGAAAGAATGAATTCAAAATAAAAATAAAATAAAAGCACGAAGAAAAGTAGGGTGTATGAGGAGACTAAAAACCATTATGTGGGAGTAAAGGGGGACAAGAGGGACAAAAACATATAGGAAAGAGAGGAAAGAAACGGTGCAAAGGATAAATGTTGAACATCAAGGAAGATACAAGATAGAAAGGTGGCAAGAGGTCACTTGAGAAAAAATAGAAAAAGAAAAATAATGAAATTAGATGAAAACATTTTTTTATTAGGTTAATGATCGGATCCTAGGATTGGTTTAATTCTAGACCTCCATCCCTATTTACATTGTTATCATATTTACAAATTTCTATAGCTTCTCTTAGGTGTCATTTGAATAAGTGGTCCTCTATAACTAACACTGTTGTATTTTCAGCATGAATATGATGGAAAATTTTGAAAGAATATTATGCTAATGTTGACTTAATTACTCTTTATTTGTTTGTATCTACCACATGTTCATTGATCCTCGTATTGATGGAGCGACATGTCTCTCTAATATATGACATCTTGCAAGAGCAATCAATTTTATACACTCCACCTTTATATCTTGTATCTTGTATATTTGATAATATCTATAAATAAGGAGCTAAGACTGCAATTCTATCTTACTATTCTCTCATCCTAATGATGGTTCACGTAGTATGCCCCGAAATGTTGATGCAAAAATTTCTCATATAGTTTAATCAAAAAAAAAATTTAATTACCACTTACATTATTATTTTTATAGACTATGTAATAATTATTTATTCTAACATTCCCCCTCTTAATTCATCATAGTCTTAAGAGTATAAGAGAGAGAATCTTAAAATGCCTCAAATTTCTCATATGCATGTGAGTTAGTGAAGACATATACACACTAATCTTGACCAGAGAAAAACTGAAGCTTAATATTGTGTTGTTGAACATGTTTGCATATAAAGTGGGACTAAACCTCAATGTGTTATGTGTGCTTGTGGAACACGAGATTGTGAATAAGTTATAGAACACCATGATTATCATAATATAATATCATTGGTTATTTATGTGGCACTCCAGTGTTGCACGTATGCGACATATGTAATGAAAATTACAAAGATGTTTACATAAAATGATTTTATATCACACAAAATAAGTAAATATGAGAGATCACACAACAATAATTGATAGCATAGCATAACACTGGATAATATAGCAAAGCCACTTAAAGGGGGCAACCTCCACAATAATGCACTAATAACAGAATAGTTAACATAACACTACCTCCTATATATAGTCTACTTAGATAAGGTTATTCCATAGGCTGACCTATCTAAGAACATAGAGAAATGTAACAAGTATATAAAAGAGGTTTTAAGCCACAAGTCGACCACACATATCCCTAGACACACCAATGGTTAAGGGCATATCAATCCCCTCCCCTTTAAAACGACATTGTCCTCAAAATTGTGGCAACTATGGATGTTGTTGCATAAATGATTCATCCTCCCAAGTGGCATCTTCACATGGCATATTCTTCTATTTGATCAGGTACTTTGTAATCGCTCTAGAATGCAGTTGCTTTGTGCACATGTGAAGGATCACCTCAAGATCAAGAAAAACTCTACCTTCCTCATCCAATTCTAGTAATTATTTTTGAATGGAAACTCTATGTCCACTGACTTTCTTCAAGCATGATACATGAAATACTAGATGTATGTGAGTGGATGAAGGAAACTCTAACTTATAGGCCACACTACCAATTTTTTGCAAGATCTGATAAGGCCGATTATACTTAGGGGATAACTTGATATCCTTTTTTTGTTGCTTCAATGACATCTGCTTATATGGCTGAAAACAATCAAAGACCCAATCACCAATGTCAAAATGTTTCTCACTTCTATGTTAATCTGTCTATTGTTTCATATGATTCTGGACCATAGCTAATTTTTGATGCAAACTTACAAAGACCTCATGTTGTTGGTGAATATGTTCTTCAACTGCATGAACCTTAGGATGGACCTTTAAGGTTGAAGTGATGGATGGAGAGTGGAATCCATATAGTGCCACAAAGGGAGACATTTTGAAAGAACTATGAATAGAAGTATTATACCACCATTCAGTAAGTGGCAACCAATGAACCCATTTATCCTATTTTAAATAAACAAAACAATAGAGATATCCTTCCAGACATTTGTTGAATACCTCAGTTTGTCCATCAGATTGAGGATGATAGGATGAACTATGAGCCAAATGGGTGCCCAAACATGTAAATAACTTAGTCCAAAAATTACTAGTGAAAATGGGTTCTCTATCATTGATAATGATCTTAGGGGTCCCATGTGATTTTTGAACTATATTGAGAAAAGTAATAACTATTGTACTAGCAACAAATTGCTATGATAAAGAATAAAAATGAGCATACTTATTGAGATGATCCAAAACAACCATGATAACATTTTGACCATCAGATCTTGATAACCCTGTAATGAAATCCATAGATACCTCTTCCCAACACTGGCTAAGGATGGATAAAGGCTATAAAAGACCTAGGGTTTTGATGGTTTCACCTTTATTTTGTTGATAGATCATACATTCAGCCACATATTTCTGTACATCCCCCTTGAGTCCTTCCCAAAAAAAATCCTACTTGATTTTGTGATAGGTTTTCAAAAATATTAAATGACCCCCAATTGGAGTTGCATGAAGTTCCTAAAATATTTTTTTGTTTAAGAAGAGAATTACTACATAGGTACAATCTATCTTTATACCATAATGTATTACCCTTCCATGTGAATTTTTTAAATCCACCTAAACCTTGTTGAAGATTTTGAATCAAATCATGGGTAGCACTATCATGTTCCCATTCTGATCGTGCTTTGTCTAGCCAATCTGCCTGTAAAATGGTTATGGTATATAGCGATGCCTTAACTGAGTCATCCTTTTTGGATAGTGTATCTGCCACCATATTGTCTTTGCCTTTTTTGTAGACTATTTCAAAATCATAGCCTAACATCTTAGTTACCTTTTTCTATTGTTCTTCATATGACAACCATTGTTCTAAAAAATATTTGAGATTATCATGATCGATCTTTACCTGAAAGTGACGACCCATCAAATAAAGTCTCTATTATTTGAATGCATGCAAAATAGCCATCATTTCCTTCTCATAGATGGGCTTGTGATGATTTTTACCCTTTAGTTGATGACTTTCAAATGCAAGTGGTATGCCTTCTTGCTTGAGTAAAACACCCATACCATACCTAGATGCATCACATTCAACCACAAAAATCTTGAGAAAATCAAGAGTGGCCAATACTAGAGTAGTGCACATAGCTAATTTCAATTGTTTAAATGCTCAGGTAGTTGCATCAATCCACTAAAAGGAGTCTTTATTCAATAAAGAGGTGAGTGGGGTTGTAATACTACCATAATTTTTGACAAACCTATGATAGTAACCAGTTAGCCCCAAAAATCCCTCTAGTTGCTTGAGTGTCTTAGGAATTAGACAGTCCACCATTACTTGGTATTTTTTAGGATCCACTTTCACTCCTTCATAAGAAACTAAATGACCCAAATATTCAACCTCACAAGCCCCAAAAGTACATTTGGAAGGTTTGGCATACAAATGATGTTGTTCTAAAATGGAGACTACATGTTTCACATGTTACAAATGGTCTTCCCAATTTTTACTGTAAATGAGGATATCATCAAAGAATATCAGAACAATGTTTTTCAAAAATGGCCTAAAAACAATATTCATCAAACTCTAAAAAGTAGATGGTGCATTTTTTAGACCAAAAGGCATAACCAAAAACTCATAATGACCCTCATGAATCTTGAAAGTTATTTTGGGTATGTCTTCATCACGGATCCAGATTTAATAATGATACCTAGAATTTAGATCTAACTTGGTAAAGTTAAAAGCACCATTCAATTCATCTAGCAAATCATCAATGATAGGAATAGGAAACTTATCTATGATAGTGTACTTGTTGAGTTCTCTGTAGTCAGGGCACATCCTCTAGGAGTCATCTTTGTTTCTCACCATGACAACTAGTGAAGAATATTCAATTTAACTATGGAAAATGATTCTTACATCCAACATCTCTTGTACCATATTTTCAATTTTAATTTTTTGGTCATAGGGATACCTGTATGGCCTGATGTTGGGTGGTGTACTGCCAAGAATAAGTTTGATAGAATGATCATGAGTGCGTCTAGGTGGAAGTCCTTTTGGCATGTCACCAAAAATAACAGAATGAGCATCAATCACTTATTGTAGATCAAGAGGTGGATATGGTTGAGTTGGCTATACTTTCATGGAAAACAAGTGACCTACAAATCCTTTAGTACCCTTATGAAGAATCTTTATCATTTGATGGGAGCTAACAAGTTATGGAGATTTATCCCTTAATCCCCTTTACTCAAATGTCCTTTATTCAAAATGAAAATTCATGAATAATTCTTTGAAAATCATCTCAATAGTGCCCAAAGTGGTGAGCCACTATACTACCAGAAAAATATTAGCTCTACCCATGGAAATAACAAACATATGAGAATCCAACAAATAGTCTCCCATGGCTAGCTTAATATTATACAAATTTCCTAAATATCTGACAACACCACCATCTATAATCATAACCTAAAATTCTAAAGTTGGATAAATGAAACAGTTCAAATGAGTAGCCAAATTACTATTGATGAAGTTGTGTGTGCTCCCAGAATCAAACAAGATAGTGACTTTCTATTTATTAAGGAAACCCATCACCTTAAGAGTTTGGGGAGTACTAATACCTGAAAGGGTATGACAAGAAATATTAGGTTGAGAGTCTTCAAATTCCTCCTCAGGTCCTTTTGTATCCTCACCATGTACTTCATCATTGGCACCTTCAATCTAAAATAACTTCTTTTTCAGAAGAACAATGGTCTTTGATCCATTTTATATTGCAACTATAACAAAAACCTTTGTCTCACTTCTCCTCAATTTGTCATTGTGTTAATCTGGTGGGCTATGGAAATGATGGTGTTGAAAAGGTGAAATCACAACCGGTAGTAAATTTTTTTCTTTTGACCATCTTTTTTTTTTTTTTTCTGTTATGCATGCCCTAGGGATAGCTTTTGATATAGATGTTTGGTTAAACATTCAAACCTCAAATTGGATTCTATCTTTGAGGCCACCCAAAAATAGATTAGTCAAATTTTCCTCAGTGATATTTTCTACCCATAAAGAGATATTTTGAAACTGATGAAAATAATCCTTCACAGTTCTTGTTTACTATAGTTTGTCTAATTGGCTAAAATAGTTCTTAGAGACATTGTTTTGATAATGAGACAACAACCCCTCAATGAAAATAAACCATGTAATATGAGTACCATTATTTTTATTTTGAGCACATAACCAATGATACCAAATGAATTACTCAGGTTCTAGATACAAAGATGCCACTATCACCTTCTAAGAACTAGGGGTTTGATGCAACTCAAATAAATTCTCAATTTGGTAATCCAAATGAGAGGATCCTTACCATCAAACTTATGCATGTCCACTTTTGGTAATATTGGTTTCAGACTAGCATGGGAGTTATTAGTGTTGAGAGGAGGATTTGAATGCTAAAGTGGAGGGTTGTTGGGTTGAAATTGAGATGCAAGGGCAGCCAATTGCATAGCGATATGATGTAATTCATTGTGAACCCCATTAATCTCTCCACACATCCCTAAAAAATTATCTTGGATTACAACAAAGTTATCATGCCTCACCAAGTTCTTTATGGTCACCTAAAGCTAAAAAATTCTAGGATCAAAAGTTTCATATTCCATGTCATTGGGAGGAGTCTTAGGAGTTTCTTGCCCCCCTTTTTTTCCTTGAGTATCAGGACCTGCCATATACAAACCCTAGGATGGTTTTTACCTCAAAAAAGTGTATCAAGAGATGGTACTATTGCAATCACCTTGCCAAGATGAATCTAACGACTACCTTTGTGCATTAGGGTAAAAATTTTGGCTCCAAAAAAGTGTATTGATAGAATATACCATTGCGATCATCTCATTGAGATGAATCTAACGGCTGTAATTATGCAAAGAGAATTTTTTTCCAAACTTTTTTTTTAATATTTTTTTCAAAAAAGCATTTCGAACAATACTACACTGACAAAAAAAATAATTCTTCTCAGATTGCAAGTTATATTAATTCACTCCCACGACTCCTAGAAGCCATGCCTCACTAGATTTGAAATAAAACACCGTAGGAAACCTGCCCAAATCAAAGATCTAATACCACTTGTAATAAAATTACTTAGATATTCACACAATGATTTTATATTTCACAACATAAGCAAATATGAGAGATCACACAATAATAATTAATAGTAGAGCAAAATAATGGATAACATAGCAAAGCCACTTTGAGGGGGCAACCTCCATAACAATGCACTAATAGCAGAATACTTAACATAATGAATAAAGACTAACCACTACCTCTTATATATAGTCTACTTAGACAAGGTTATTCTGTAGGCTGACCTATCTAAGAACATAGAAAAATGTAACGAGTATATAAAAGAGGTATGTAAGCCACAAGTTAGCCACACGTATCCATGGACACACCAATGGTTAAGGGTGTAACAATGTAGGCATATTGCTTCATAGATACCTCCTCTTGCTGCATGATATTCCACCTCAGTAGAAGATTGATAAATAAAGTTTTTCTTCTTGTTCACCCATAAGATATGACTAGATCCAAAATTAAAACAAATATAAATATGGATTTTTCATCATCAATAAAACCTGTATGATTTGAATCTATGTATTATGTCAAAAATAATGGGTCTTTCTTCTTTTTTTCTAGGCCATATTCTATATTATGTTGAATATATTTCAATTTGTTTTGTTTCTTTCCAATGACTCATCTTTGGTTCCTACATGAAATATGAAAGATATCTTAAAACATAGCTAATATTTGGGCTAATATAGGTTAAGTAAATGAGACTTCTGATCAACTAATGATAAAGAGTGGCATTTATTTATGAATATTAATCAAAATATGATAGATGAAGTGTTGTCTCCATGGGTGTTGTAATAATATTAAAATCCATCATTTGAAATTTCTTGAGCATAGTCTTAGTATCACTCATTTTAGACATGAAGATGCGGTGTCCCTTTTGGCTTACCTCTAAACCAAGGTATTAGTGCACAATCCCAAGATCTATCATGTTTAATGATCACTTAATATCATTATTTGTGAAATCAATCATCTTCATTGAGCTAATAGGGATTACTAGATCATCACCATATATAATGAGAATCAAAACCTCTCTCCTTGATCCTTTAGGTAAAGGTTTGGATCAAATGGAATCCATTGGAATCCATGTTATACAATATGCTTATCAATTTTGATGTATCTGGCTCAAGGAGCCTATTTGAGACCATACAAAAACTTAATAAGTCTACACACTTTTTGTTCTTGACTAGGTGTGAAAACACCCTCTAATTGGGTCATGCAAACTTCTTGTAGATCACCATTTAGGGAAGGGACTTTTCACATATATCTAATGAAATTTATAGCCAAATTATGTATCCCTACAAAAAACCATTATGATAATATTTATCTTGGTTGTGGAAGTAAAAATATCCTCATATTAAATGTTTTTTTTTGTGCATATCCCTATGATATAAGTCATGCCTTATACTTATTAATATTGTTATTTTCTTTATCCTTAGTCTTAAAATACCCATTAACAACCAATAAGTTTCTTCCCTATTATAAGATCAACAAACTACCATGTATTTTTCTTTATGAGTGCTTGATACTCAACATCCATGGCTTATTTCCAAGGTTTTTACTCCTAGACTTCATGAACTATCGAGCACTCAATTTTTTTTGTAAATATGGCCATAAGGGCTAAGTTCAACTCCTCACAAGCCATGTTGTGAGTCTTAGGTCCAAAATGTATGTGTTTGGGACTCCATCCAATTTAGAATCTCAAACAGTACTAGCATACCACTTGGGTATCTATCGTGTAGTTCTTGTAAATGTTGGAGCTAGAGGATTTAGTTAATCAACATCACCCTCATTACCCTCATCATCACTACCATCTTCATCAATATTATCATTAGAGAGAGACACTAGAAAAATATTTGGAACATGTGACTAAGTGGAATGTGGATTGGAGTCACCCTTCTCATCAAATACAACAATTTTATTAATGTATATCTTCTTTGTCTTAGGATCAATGAGTTGGTAGGACTTCAACTCTTCATCATACTCAAGAAATATACATTCTAAATATTTTTCATTTAGAATTTTCTCCTTCTTATTTATAATGTGCATATGTGATTTGCAATTAAAAACATGAAGCTGGGAGAAGATAAGGCTTATAATATGACCATGCTTATACTAGAGTGATACCATTAAGATATTTGGTGGGTAGATGGTTCAGAGAGTAAACCATTGTGTGATCTACCTCTCCCAAATATGGATGTGCCATATGGAAATATTTCAACATGCCCTATATAATTCAAATAATGGTATGATTGTGTCACTCAACAACACCATGTTGTTGTGGCTTATAAGGAGTAGTTAGCTAATATTGAATGCCTTGTGCCTTCACAAATGTAGATAACTACCATTGGTTGATTCCCCCTTGATATAAGTGGAGGACATGTGAATATTTAGAAGACTTGATACTTAATCTTAAATAAATATACCCATATTTTTTGTACATAATAATCAAGGAATATCTACAAAATTTTATATCCATTGACATTAATAGTGAAGTTTCCTCATCGACTGTTTACGCCAAATCTAATAGACCAATTGATTGATATTAACTAATACAAAAAAGAGCTCTATATTATTTTGTACTTAAAAAACTAGAGCTAAGGCCAGTGGTTTTCTTAAGTGAGGGAATACCTCTCTCCATATGATGCCTAATGAGTGCAAGTATCCAATACTTAGGTGTTTATATCTCATATCCCAAATATCAACCTAGAATATTTTCTCTACGCCAAAAGATCTTACAACAATTTTTGATTTTATATATTTGTCTCATATGAGACACATATTTTCCATTAAAATCAACCTTAAGGTTGTGATCAAGTAATTTGTTTACAAACAATAAATTTTTGGTTAGTCTTGGAACATATAAAACCTATATGATTCTATGAGAATGATTAGGGTATGTGCATGGAGTTGGAGGATCATTTGGTGGTCATTTTAGGTAATGTGATCATGTTATTAAATAACATGATCATGTTATTAAATAACATGATCATGTTATTTAATAATTTAATCACATTATTTAATTAATTCAATCATGTTATTAAAATTATGGCTCGATAATTATCGTGCCATGAGGTGTACACGTTATATAGTGCATTATACAATGTGTATGTGTTATATAACACATACATGTTATATAATGCATACATGTTACTTTTTTATACATCCAAAAAAAACTCCATGAGCATTTGAGAGTTGCACGTGAAGCCAACTTTCTCCATAAGCTTATATTTACCACTCTAAATGTTAAGTATAAGTTGACATTTATATTGTTACATGTAATTTCTTATACTTTAAATATATTTTAGTAAATATAAAAAATTATGATCACTCAACATATAATAGAATTAGTATCATAGTTGCATGCTTTATGATGTGGAAAATAGTTTTTCAAAATCCAATCAAGTTAGTCCTTAGGCATTTTTAGGGTCTAAGTATCAAACCTAGTGATTTCAAGACATAACTTTTTCAAGTGACATCCATTTTTGGTACATAGATAGTCATTTTTTAGGTTTTTATGCCTTTTAGATTGATTTTTGGCATTTTTAAGAGTCTTAGGTTTGTCAAAATTTAATTTTTCAAACCACTCACTTTGAAATTGATGCAAAGTGGTGTGATTGGGGTAGCATAGGTCATATTGATGACCTACACACATCAAACAACCACTTTATGTTAATTTCACTTGTTCATCATCCTTCCCTCATCCTTGATCATTTCATACTCATTATTAATCATCCCTAATCACTATTTCATCATAATTCATTATCCCTAATCACTCCCTCATTAACCCTCACTATCCCTAGTCATCTCTAATCACTCTCTCATTATCCTTGATTACTCCCTCATTGACCCTCACTGTGTCTCATCATCCCTAATAAATCACTCCTTGTCCCTCCTCATACCTCATCACTCCCTCATTGACCCTCACCATCCCTCATCATCTTTAATCACTACCTCATCATCCCTAATCAATCCATTATTGGCTCTCACCATCCCTTATCATCCCTAATCACTCTGTCATTGGCCTTTACCATCCCTAATCATCACTTCATCATCCCTAATCATTCCCTCCTCATACCTAATTATATCTAATCACTCCCTTATTGAAACTCACCATTCTTCATCATTTATAATCATCCCTCATTTCCCCTCACCATCCCACATGATGTAGAGCCCTATTGTATACTCTATTTGTCTAAGCTCTTTACCAATATCCACATAACTTTCACTTTGGCTTTTCTTACTTCATCTCTATCTTTGGTCCCTTCACACATTTAAAATTAACATCTATATTTTATTCATTTCATTTATTCTCCACCATTTTTTGGATGGTCTCACTAAAATTTTCATTCTATTCTTCTTAATACATTCAGTCTCTCATACTTTGAGACTATCCCCATTACTAGTCTTTACACTTTATAAAAACTTGGATAAAATCTTGTATCTTGTTTCTTAGGCTTTAATAAGGCTCTTAAAAACTTCCTTCCTCTCCTTTGAGTTCTCTCTAACTTCTTCTCAACATAATCCTGAAATCATAAACTACCTCTTACTCTATCATAGACTCTTCTTGTATGGACTCAAATCATCAAATCAACATAATTGATGGATACCCTATAATATATCCCATTTATTCACAATGTTTTAGGCTTTGGTTCAAATATTTGATAACTTCTTTTGACTCTTTCTACTCTTGGATTAGGTCTTTAGGTTTCCTTCTACCTTGTATACCACATAGTCCTCCCCCATCCATACTTACACAACTTAAAAACACTATACTATCTTTTTTCACGTTGAACTCAAACTTTTCACCAAATTTCATGAATTATTGATAATTACAACTCCTAAAAACTCACTTTGAAAGTAGAAACCCTAATACAGGGTTTGGACTAGTTTCATAGACCTGAGAAGGGTCAAAATGAGTTTTTAATCTTCCAAAGGAATTTCTAATTACTTTTAATATTTAATTATGTATTATTTTATCCTATTCACATTTTCCAAGTATTATATTTCCATTTTTAAGCTATAGTAGATTGACTTAACCAAATTTGAATAGACTATGTACTTAGTCACAGGTCTATAGTAATATAAGAAGAGTTTATTTGTTATAATTCATTAAAAAAAGGGTTATACATAAAAATTAAGGTCTAAAATCCTCTACACAATGTTTAAACACTTCAAAAAATCAGTTCCTTCCATTTATAACACTCAATTTGCCAATTTCCATGAGATACTACTTTGACTGTGTTAAGTTTCTTGATGACTACATGACTGTGTTAGTTTTATTTTTGCTTATCCAAATAGATTAAAACTACATGAAATAATATAATACTTCATGATCATATGAAAATAAAATCACCAACATATACATTTGAATGTTCACTCTAATACATGCATATACCTTCTCACATAGATGTATACTCAGAACTTTTGCTCAAAAAAGATAGGGTTATGTTGTTTAACACAGAATGTCCTTAGTAGAATAACAACATAAAATGTTTAAATACTATTAAGTAATTGTTATGTAAAGTTAATAATTACTCATACATTCCAAAATCCCACCAAATATAATCTCCTCTTTCACAAGACTCTGATCTTCACTCAGATTTCAAGGCACTATTTGTAAAAGCACAGGGTATATAGTTTGTAATTTGAAAATTCAAAAGATTTGAAAATCAAATTAAAAATTATATAATCACCATCAAATAAAAGGTATTTTAAACTTACCACTCACACAAATAACACAAATAAATTTTTACTAATCATGTTTCATGATCATGCACACTGTCAACTATCTTTACACATATTCAAGAAGACATAGGGTATGTTTGTTTTCTTGTCTGAAAATAATCAAAACTTGTATTTATTCACTTGTTTGGGGTTATTTAAATTCATCCTTTCTAATCCTACCCCCTCCAAATCTCTTGAATCTTAATCTAAATAAAAAATAACACATGGACAAGACTCTTATTACCAAATAACCATCAACTAAATTCTAACTTCTTTTGTATGTTGAGAGTGTCCTCAACTAACTCAACTAATAACATATTTATCAAATAGGAGTTTAGGTATATGTGTTTTAACATCCTAAAATACTCTCTAAAGTCTAACCACACCAAATTCAATTTTAGACTTCTTGAAACAAGATTGAAGGCTCTATCAAAGTTCAAAAATTCAAATGAAAGATTTGGTGGAAAGTCTAATACAAATCTAATTTAAAATTTACAAAAAACTAAAAATTTAGAAAGACTCTTACATACTTCTTATGACCCTGACCACCTTCTAAATACTTTAAACATGTAAACTAGATCACTATTTATATTGGGTAGTATTGCTCCTACATCACCTCATCATCCCTAATCACTACTTCATCATACCTCATCATCTCTAATCACTCATTCATCATCCCTCATCTCCCTTAATCACTCCCTCATTAATCTTAACCATCACTCATCATCCCTAATCACTCCCTCATTTATCCTCACCATCCCTATTGACTCCCTCATCATCTCTACTCAATCCCTCCTCATCCTTAATCACTCCATCCAATACCTTGATGGTGGTATTTTGTTGGAGTTTAAAAATGTTAGGAGATACAAGTGGAGAGTTAAGGGATAGCATAAAATATAAGACATAGTGATCAAAATGATGTGGATTAAAATTTGAAACACAAATATTTAACACCTATGAAAAAAATGGGCCTATTGTAAATGATGTAATTCACAATTGAAAATCCACCAAAAAAAGAGAAGCAAGTAAAACCACCATAGCACCAAAATGGGTAGTAAATATCAAAGGATCACCAAGCTATGTGATTTCTTGAAACTAATCAATTAATTTTCATATGAAGACATTTTATGATCTGAATAATTATATTTAAGGTACTTTATTTATATGTATATTTATTGATTCATCATACCAAAGAGTGGAAAATAAATTTTAAATGATTGGAAAAAGTAGTCCAAGATTGGAAAGTGGTGCTTAATTCATAACTTTAATATTCAATCCAATGAAGAGTGTCACACAATGAGCTCTCTACTTGCACATCTCAAGAAGTGGGTACAAGTTATCTAGCACTATAAAAAGTTAAGTATATAATATATTATGAACACAATGATATGGTTGGTACTAAAAATATATCTACTTCCACCAACAAGAAACTATATGAATTAATAATATTGTTTCATTAACAAATTTAGATCAATGGTGAGATAATACACTTCATCATTTTTAATGGAAGTCAGAAGGATTTAATTTATCCTAAATCATATTTTCAAAAATTAAACTTGAAATTTATACATCGTCCATGACTATACGCTAGTGTATGGTCTAGTGTAGGCCTTGATAAATGGATCACCTAATAGTGTCACTTGGTGTACAAAATCAAACATTTTAAATATGCATTCCTTTGTGACATCTCACCATTATATTTGTGTGATGTTTTAAATGTCGTCAACCATGTATTTACCATTGACATGTAGTATATGAAGTAAATCCTTGAAATTTTGTGATAGATTGTTTGGATCTAAAATAACATATATCATAGTTAGTTCATAATCTTTCAGTCAATAGTGTTAGGAAGTGCAAGAATATTGTCAGTTATAATAATAAGTATACTCTTAATGGTAAGAATTAAATGTTTAATTACATCCTTATGTCACCATATCATAGTGTGCTTTATCCAACAATAACAAATATGAAATAATTGAACCATAAACTAAATGAATATAAGGATATCCTTCAGTCACCTAAATAAGTTCCCGCATACTATACACTAAATAATACTATTGATTTGATCCCTTAACTACCTCTACCTCAAACCTCTTTATACAACATATCATTTCTATATAATGAATAGATCAAGTGGTAAATCCATGAAATCATGGATAATGGACACATCATGCCCAAATCATTACCTTGCAGAAACCCAACTGTGTTTATGCCAAAGTTGTGAATCAATTAAAAAAATATTAACAAGATTAATGTGAAGAACTATTATCCTCATTTAAATATTAAGGAATTTTTATTCCATATCCATGTTGTATAATTATTTTCCAAAATTGATCTTAAGTTTTGGTATCATCATATTCATGTTAAACCTTTAGACATTTGGAATATAGTATTAAAAACAAAGGAAGGACTGATTAACTAGTTGATTATGCCTTTTAGGTTAACTCGCATAATGAATTCATTCATTTCAAGATGTTGAATGACATTCTCAGGCCCTTTCCCTATGCCATTTTTAAATCTACATTAATGACATCTTAATATTTATAAAACATGGGATGAACATCTACACCATGTTGAACTAGTGTTTCACATTTCATAGAAACATATTTTTGTGATAACATGAATAAATGTTCATTTTTCATACAAGAGATAAAATAATTTAGACACATTACACACACAAGGGGTGCATGTGTGAACCTAACCAAGATTAAATTTATATAGGAATGGGAAACACTAGATAAATTTGCATCTGATTCAAATCTTCTCAGAATTAGAAAATTATACAAGATATTTGTGTTTAATTTTTATTTTTTGAACCAAACTACCAAAGTTGGAACCAAATAAAGTTTCATTTAGTTAGCTACGCAATAGAGATAATTTGATGAACTAAAATTTATATTCCATTTTGGGTTAATACTTATGTTACTTGACTATAAATTTGGAAGATCATCCAATTCATTCAGTAATAAAATTGACTATCACAAATGGGTATTGACAACACAAGTCCTAGAAAAGAGATAATTTCTATTATAATTGATTAAATAACATATGATTGAAATCAAAGATATATTTAGAGTATATACTTATTTTAGATGATGAGGAGGTGATTAGGGATGGTAAGGGATGGTGAGTGTCAATGATGGAGTGATAAAGGATGGTGAGGGTCAATGAGGGAGTGATTAGTGATGATGAGGGATGAAGAAATATTGATTAGGTATTATGAGGGATGATAATTGTTTGATTAGGGATGATGAGGGATGTTGATAATCAATGAAGGAATTATTAAGGATGATAATCTTGAGTGATTAGAGATGATGAGAGACAACTAAGCTAAATGAAAGAGTAATTAGGGATGAGGAAGGATGAGGAGGGAGTGAGTAAGGAGTGAGTAGGGATGAGGAAGTGATTATCTATTATAAGGGATGAGAAAAGATTGATTAGGGATGATGAAGGATGGGGAGGGAGTGATTAGGGATGATGAGGGATAGTGAGGGTTAGTGGAGGAGTGATTATGGATGATAAGGGAATGATTAGAGATGACTAGGGATAGTGAGGGTCAATGAGGGAGTGATTAGGGATAATAAGGATTGATGAGAGAGATGAGGGATGAGTAGGAAGTGATCAAAGATGAGGGAGGGGTGATGATCAAGTGAAATTAACATGTAAATTAGTTGTTTGATGTGTGCAGGTCATCAATGTGACGTATGTTACCCTAATAACACCACTTTGCATCAATTTCAAAGTAAGTGGTTTGAAAACTTCAATTTTGATAAACCTAAGAGTCATATAAATGTTATGAATTAATATAAAAGGCACAAAAACCTAATAAATGACTATATGTTTACCAAAAATGGATATCAATTACAAAATTTATGTCTTGAAATCCCTAGGTTTAATACTTAGACATTGAAAATGCCTAAGTATTGACCTAATTGGATTTTGAAAAACTATTTTCCACATCATAAATCATGTAACTATGATACCAACTCTATCAGATGTTGAGTGACCCTAATTTCTTATATTTACTAAACTAAATTTAAAGTTTAATAAATTACCTAACATTTAGAGCTGTAAATATAAGCTTATGGATAAAGTTGGATTCATATGTAACTCCCAAATACTCATGGAGTTGGTTTTAGACTTACAAAAAAGCAACATGTACATGTTGTATAATGTATACACATTGTAGAATATATTATATAATGCATGTGCATTACACAAAGTGTACGTATGCTATAATGTATACACGTTATATAAAGCATACACATTATATAAAGTGTATGTGGTGTACAAAGCGTAAACATTCTATAACACATACATGTTCTATAATGCATATGCATTATTTGAATTTAAATTGAAAACTGAGCCTTTAGGCTCAAAAATGACTTGGGACTATGTATCTACAACTAAGATTGAGAGTTTTAGGAAAAATCAACAAATTTCAACTTCAATCACAAAATATGCTATGGATTTCAACATCAAAATTTAAAAAAGTATTACCGTTATGACGAGCATGTTGTCCTCTTTCTAAATGTGTGATTTTTATAATTTTTGGGATATTTTAAGGGTTCAAACTATATTTATTTCCAACAATACCTTTTTTAGGCCACTACATGCCTCACCTATACATGCCTATTCATGTTTATCTAATTTGTTTTTCATTGATCCAAATGCAAAACAAATTATATGGTAACAAACTCAGCCTAATTCTACACACATCCAAAAAAAAACTCAATTTTCATTTTTTTTGAGGTAGTTAGGGTGGGTTGCATGGACGACTATCCATTTTTTTTTTTA
This sequence comes from Torreya grandis, assembly GCA_037957365.1. Lineage (NCBI taxonomy): Eukaryota > Viridiplantae > Streptophyta > Pinopsida > Cupressales > Taxaceae > Torreya > Torreya grandis. The sequence goes on along the minus strand of JARHVA010003343.1, from coordinate 305,411 downwards.
GTTTTCAAGATATACTTAATTAAAAAATAAATAAATAAATATTCATCAAAAAATATATAAAAAGTTTCATAAAACACTAGAAGATCTAATATAAATATTAACCAAAGAGTTTATAACAATATTTAATGATGCTAAAAAAATGGTGGGTTACACAGAATGGTATAGTTCAAATTTTATTAAAAAATAGGAGGTCCTTTTCAAATTTTAGATTCTTTACCTATCTTTACTTCACTATTTTTCAAAAAAAAAAAGATTTTTGGAAACTAGACTCGAAATTCTACAATTCATGTTTTTATATCATCTTCAAATTTTAAGTGTAGCCATTTCTAATTATCTGTAGAATTTCATATTTTTGAAATTTTAAAAAATTCATGTCTACGGGTAGGCCCTTTTTTGTCTCCCAAGTTGGTGCACTTACCCATTACCAAGTGGGAAGATAACATTATTGATTCCTTGGACATGATATGATGAATCATCACCCAAAATACACATATCTATGGTTTGGTGTATGGTCTAGATTGTGAAACCAAATGTTTTCACTGTTATATTCGAAGTAGCATTGTAATATGTATACCAGAAAAATATGGAGGATAAATCATCTCACTAGTCTCTACAACATCAAAAAAATCCTCATAATGATTGTTTTATTTTGAAATATTATCTTGTTGTTGATGTTTATATGGATTCTTATTCCAACTTCATGTGAATTGGGGCTTCTTCTCTAGTCTTTGTGGTGAGTATTGTAGTATTGGATTATTTTTACTATATGATCCATGTGTGAATGCATTATGCAATTAATCCTTCAATTCATGGTCTATCTTCCCACATATGAGACACATGTTATTAGAATGATGGTTGTTTTATTATTGGTTCTATTGATTGGTTTGCTTAGGAGACTAACATGAAGACATTTTGGGCATCTTCACCTTCAAAAGTATTTCTAATGCATGTTCATCCTTAGTTTCATCTCCATTATATATGGATTCTTATTGTTGCATCATATGAACCAACTTCTCATAAGTTGATTTTTGATCCGAGACCAAATTTTATAACAAATAATAATTTACATGTTTAAATGTTTTAGTATGCTTATCTTATTAAATATGTTATCTCAAATACCTATCTTCTATTATATGCTATGGACGCTCATTAAGTGAACCTAAATAAGATAAAACTAAGGAACTGTTTAGATTATATAAAGTATAACAATTATATTTGAATCTAAATGTAAAAGGATAAATATGATTTGAATATTTGCACTTGATATGAATGTAATGACCTAATGGATTAATATACTTAATGTGTTTAATATTATATATAGGTTTGAGATTGAATGTAGGGGCAGACAGGCTAAAAGTAAAATGTGAGTTGCTTAGATCAGGAACTGAGTGTCTAGAACCACTTAATATAATCCATTAGCCTATGGAAACCTATGCTTGATCATAGTGTTTATCTTCTACTAGATTATTCATATGTATAATACCTTTATAATTCAATACATTTTACTCCATATTATTATAATTATTCTTTGTGTGAAATATCATGGATCGCTTTATGTGCAGTATACATAAAACCTATCTCCTTATATTTGAAACCCTAGGTCTACATTCGACACTAGGTTTAGGCCTAAAAAATGGGAAGAAGGTGGATTGAGATGACCTCAACCACTCCCTAATGAATTATTTATAACTACCTACACATCTAATACTCTAAAGAATAAATTAAAACTACATGTAATTCTCTTTGTTAGGTGGTGTGTGCAATGGTTCTCCTTTAATGAATACAACCTATAATTTATATTTCAAAACATAGATTGGAAAACTTGGCTTGGATTAAGTGAAAAATAATGTTTAGGACCTGCTTTTTGTGAATGATTATTGAAATGGGAAGTTTAGGGTAATCTCTTTAAATATGTAAGTGTTAGAATAATATTTCTTAGTTGTTTATTGATAGTTCTAGATGATGAAATAAGATTATACCTACTATGCATTTATATGGGAATCTTTATGTAATTTTTATCTTTATATAGACCTGAATAACTTTAATTTTGGTGTATCACATGGGTAACTTATTAATGGTGATATCCCATGTAATATCATTGGAAAACATGTGGCAATAATCATAGGACTACTAGGTGATGGAGCCACGAGTTCCATGTTTTATTCTTAGGATACATTTAGCAAACTCCATGAATCCATTTAGATTGTTAACCACACATGTGTCACATTCTATAGGCCTTGATGTCATAGAGGCTTAAACATCACAAAACCATAGTTTTATTTCTATTTAGACCCAACCACATTTTTATGTTTTGGTGTATCATGACTAAGTGATGAAATCCCATGTGATTTTGTAGGATAAAACATGGCAATCATCATTGGGCCATTGGCTCATGGTTTCACATGGTACCTATTTTGTTTAATGGGTTGTCTTTAGTGAAATTATTGATAATATTTATTTCACATGTGTTAAAATCTTGTGGAATAGCAACCTTGAGATCATAGAGGTTGTGGAGAAACAGAAATGACATTTTATCTTTATATAGACTCTAAAATTGTTGAGATACCATATGATATCATAGGAAAACACATGACAATAATTTTGGGTTCACTCGGCTTATTTTTTTATTATGTTTTCTTTTTCAAATCCTTTGAATCTATTGATAATTTTGGTTTGGCTACCTTATGTTACAAAGGCCACAACATCTCAAAACCCTAGTTTTATCTATGTCTAAACCTGATTTTTTTTTTATGTTTTGGTGTATCATGGTAAAGATATCAAAACCTATGTAATATTATAATAAAACATTGAAGTTTTTGGATGTGACCACTTTTTACTACACACAACACAAAAAAAAATAGAACACATGTTATATGTTTACTAATTTTATCACTTGCTAATATGGAAGATAGCTTTTAACCCATACTTTTTATGTTGTTTTAAGGTGTTTCTTATTTGGGACCAACCATAATTAATCTAATTATTGGATATATTTTTAGCATAGGTATTGAACTTTTATATTTGTTTGTGTTTCTTAAATAAAATCGACTCAATCAAAATATTGTACATTGGAAGTGTTTATACTTATCCATCTTTTTTTTTTTCAATTTCCTTTTGCATCTTTTTCCTTGTTAAAAAAATTTAAAAAAAAAAAAAAAAAAAAAACATCTACAAATATATCTCAAAAAAAGAAAAAAATATTAGTCATGCACCCCTATTAATGTAGAAAAATATAGTTTACACGATAAAGTATTACCAATGTGTTTCTCCAACTTCATCTTTATAGAGAGTTTGTGTCCAAGTACATTGTTTAAAATTGTTTGTTTGATACTTTTTTTTGTTTTATTTCATTTTTGATAATCTTATATTTAAATTTGAAATGGTATAATCAATAATTTCCTAAATTTATTAAATAAAGGGAATATTGATACATTGATTTATTTGTAATTGTAATTGGATCTTAACATGTTTTACACTTTGCATAAGATTCATGACACTAAAAAATATTTTTGAAAAATGAGACTTTCTGCAACTTTTGGGTCAAATGAAAATAAATCTAGTTTGTTGGGTGACAATTTTTTGCATACATTGGTCATCTAATTGGTTGAACATACCAATATGACTATGGTTTGTGACAAGATCAAATAAATATCTTAAATTCAACATTAAATATTATACACTTCCATATTACATTGTGTTTCATGATACAATCCTCTTTATGGTCATTATGAACCATTGTATTGGAAAAAATGGTGTTTACAATACTATGATCAAACATGTTAATATATTGTATCTTTGAATTACCCTTAAATCTCATTATGGCATCATTTCACATGAGATAAGAAAAATAATCTTGTACAAATTTGCATGTAACATTGGATATTGTGGTGACGTCTTATTCAATTCTTTTGCCAATTATGTAATGAATAATTTGATGTTCAATGTTGTAGGTGCTATGGAGCACAATATTTCTACAATGCATACCTATGTAAAAATAGTGAGGCATTGTGTTGTTTGCAAAAGTATCTTAATGTTGGTGTCATAAGAAACATAATAAAATAAAAACTTGTAAAGGATATATTTTTACATAGACATGCAAAATAAAACATGTTCAATTTAAGGTAATGAAGTTTGTATGTAATGGTTTTTCATTATGCTTAATGTTAAAATTCAATTACGGTAATCAAAACCATAGAAATTTTTTGTAGTATATTTTAGATAACAATAAATCTAATCTAGAATTAATCTTATAAACTTTATATAAAATACATGACATATTCATTATGAAGCACTGGTATAAAATATTTTATCTCAATTTTTTATTTATAGTTTGGGTGAACAAAAGAATTTTTTTAAAACACCCCTATGCAAAGCCATGAACCATTTTAATTATTTAATTTATGATAATAATAAATTGAATCCAAATTAATTCACTCTATAAAAAAATCAAACATTGAATATAGGACATATCAATTAGGGAAATTTTAAATTGTGGATATTCATAGTTAGGTGAATACTAGGGATTGGATATGTGGATAAAATCAAGCTGCACAATAGTCCACCAAAAAATCCATGAAAATGATTATTTCTTACTCAAATAACCAAATGATTTATAATCTCAATGGAGTTTATTTTTTATATCACCAAAAAATCAATGGTCCAAGATTTTAAACAAAGTTTGGATCACCACACATTCTATAAGCCTTGGGATCACAATTGTCAAAATTTTAGAAGGAAAATTTTAAATGTAATTAAATTTATCAGTACCCAAATATTTTACATTTATTAATATATATACTCAAAAATAAATGCTATTTTTCATCCTTTTGAGATTCAACATCAGATTATTCCATGATTGAGAGAGTAAAAATATCCAATAAATAGGTGATTCAACATTAAAAAAATAAAGCACTTGTGGATGCAAATCAAAAAATTTAAACATGTTTGTGATCATTTATAAAATTTTATATATTTATGAATTTTATAATATTAGTGGATTTATATTAATATTTTTTAATCCATGACAATTTTCTATCCTATAATGCTTTCCTAGGTTGGTGATGATATCCTAATCCTACGATGCTTTCCTAATCATGCAATCCTTTCTTGACCCTATGATGCTTTCCTAATTTTGCAATTCTTTCTTGAGTCTGTAATGATTTCTTGAATCAATGATATTTTTTAGCATGTAATTCTTTCCTAAGTATGCAATATTTTCCTAAGCAAGCATTTTTTTACCAAGCCTATGATGGTTTACTTTGCCTGTGATGCTTTCTTATGTCTGAAATAATTTCCTAGGCCTTATATAATTTTATAAGTATATGATAATTTCCTAAGCCTTCATTTCTTTCCTAAGATTGTGATGTTTTTAAAGTCTATGATTATTTACCATACATGTAATTATTTTCAAGCAAACCAATGATTTTCCACCTTGACAATGATTTGATAGGTCTTGCAATGCTCTAATATGCAAGAGATGATTCTATAGGAACATGACAAATCTACAAGCATGTGATTATAATATAACATTAAAATTTTATTAACATGTGATGATTATCAAGAAAATTGATGATTCTATATGACACTAATGATTCTATAGGAATGTGATCATTCTATAAGTAAGTGATGATGTTATTGGCATATAATTATTCTATAGGCATGTGATTATTATACAAACAAGAAATGATAATTTTTAGGTATGCAATGTTTGTATACATATTTTGATGTAGTTTTAGACATGCATATAAGAAATAAAGTTATTGTTAACTCCTCTACCCATAATTATATGCAACTATTTGTCTATATTATCTTAATCTACAATAACCACATGCATCCACTCCTCTAAATTAGGGTAGTTAAGAACCAAACCCATTTTTAGAAGAGCAAACTCCAAAAACTATGAACTTGAATCAACATCACAATTATGTGATTTAATTATTTCATTATAATAAAGTTTTATATACTAATTATTAATTATCTGTAAAAGTTTAGAGGTGAATACACACATTACACAAACACCAAAATTTGTGATCCTTTTGAAATATAAAATAAATTACATTTTTCTAATAATTTCTATATTTTTCAACATTTATAAAATTTTAAAACATGTGATGCTTTTCCATGCTCAAAATTTTACAAAATAAACAGGTAACTTATCATGGAAGAGGAGGTTTTTCAAGAGGTTGATTCAATGATTTCATAATATTTGGAACCATTAGCATAACATTGTCTTTAATATTATACCATTCTTCCATAACATCCTCTAGATGACTATATCATGTTTGTATTTTAGCCACAGTGGTACACACCTCCTTTATTGAGAGGGCATCAAATAATTAGAGTAATAGATTTTATAGGTCAATATCAATGGTAGCATATATAATAAAATCATTAACACATTCTTGATGTTATTTAATCATTAGACCTAAGGCCTTATTTCCCATACTATCCACCATCTAATTAATTAAAATAGTTTAAAGTTGATGCTCCTCCCTTTGCACTCATAAATATTCTTGAGGAATGTCCACCTTTGCATTTCATATGCAATCACTTGAAACCTTTATGATTGAATGTAACTTATTAACTGACAATTAAATCCCTTCCTAATACGATGGCTTCCTTCTCCTTTCCTTACACTTTTTCCATGTGTTGTTCTATAGTATGGACTTCTTATTCAAAATATTTATTTATTCAATTAATCCATTGTTTGGATCCACCATGCTTCTTCAAATTTATTTAACTACTTTTAATTTGGCCAATAAAATGGGATAGCTTTCCAAGGTGAAGAAATCCCTATAAATCCTAAAATTCATGTATTCTTTGGAGCATATTTTATCAAGTGCCTTGAAGCTTATTTGTGGTATCAAAAAAATACAATTACTCATGATGAAGCATATTTATAGTTTAAAAAAGAATAATATATTGAAAATATAGATCTACTTACAATTTCCCATTAGTAACACTATGACATTTGATAAGGATAAATTGTCTATCAATAAGGCATATTTTATCTCTCTACCAAATATTAGGAACAAGATATGTTGACCCATATTATTGATTAAAGGGTTGTAATGCTTGTCTACCAATATACTTTGTGTTTTAATATTTCTCCATAATTATATGTATAAGCTTTGGTGTTTGCACTATGCTCCCTTTCTTTCATATTTTATCTTTCACCCTTATCAACACCATCATGGTATTCTTGATTGTCTAAGTCCTTTTAGACTATATTAGGTCCCTTTGATAATAAAATGAATATACCATGTGAGATTATGCCTCTTGATTAGATGCTACTTGAGTATAAGACTCAACATGAGATTGATTTTCAGTCTCTATGACATGTGGTGGTGCTTCAGAAGTAGATTTGGGAGGTGGTTTTTTAGTTAATCCCTCCTCTATTTTTCTCTCCTTCCAACTAACTTCCTTCTTACAATGTGGGATAACCTAATTTAATATATTATTATAGCATGTTTTAGGCATATAATATATCATCTACACCTACCACAAATGGAGTATCAATCCCTTTTTAAGTGTTCCCAAACACATATGGATCTATGAAGTCACTCGTTAATAGCTTACCAAGTGTAGTAATTTAGTTGTGAATGGAATATTTTCTTCTATACATTGAGTGTATTTCACATTCATAGATGCACAATATCTAAATATTATGATAGTGTCACTAAAATAGCTTGAGACAAAGAATAAGAATGAGTTAAAGGTCCTACCTCAACCTAGGATTGAATAATACTCACCCCTTCTACTATAGTTGAAGTAAATCTTACAATTATTAAGGACTCGTGAATTGTTGTCCAATATATATTGGATATTCCATATTATTTAAAATTATTAAAAATCTCCATCCAAATAAAGTGAGTCTTTTCCTCTTCAACTAATGGTCAATTCCCTAAACTTAATGGAATATATTTCAAGGATATTGTGACCTTATCCATGGGAAGGGTTGATGGAAATTCTATATATTAAATATATTTGGTTTCTTTTGATGTCCTTTCCCAAAAATATTGTGTTTTATTTATTAATTCAATGGATCTTTTTTTTTGAGAATCATTCCCAATAGGCATGTCTTTTCAAAAAATTTCCCTTTTTGATAATAGCATTGACTTTATATTGTGAAGAATCAATACTAATCATCTCTTTGGATGTTACCTAAGTTGGTTTGTAGTGCTTCCTTGACTTGTTAGATTTTTGTTTAGGTCATTTATATGGTCTTATTACATTGTGGTCCTTTGAATAAATTGGATCTACCTATAGGTTTTGAACTTTTCCCTATTGACATGTCAATTACCATTATAAAAATTACTCCATTGCCATGAATGGCAGTGGATTAAGATGAAAATCTATATGCCATGTAGCCATAATCCAAATTTTTTTATCTCTTAAATTTGATATACATATTATCTCTATGCTCATCAATAAGTATTTTTGGTACTCGAGGATTAATATTGATGAGCTCCCTCAACTTGAACAAACAAAGTGACATACTATTGTGTGTCTTATTGTAATTTGCATACCCTTATTCCAAAAAATGAAATGTACATTCTAAATATTACTTTAGGGTCATAATTTTGTAAAAGAGTCACTGGTTCATTTGGGGTCTTCAAGTAAATAAATAATTTTAAAAATAGAAAGAAAGTATACTAAAATTTTGTAAAGTGTTATACCTAATTTTTTATTCTCACATATATTTAACAATTAAACTTTTTTTATAATTAAATTTAATGTTGGAATTCACCATACAGTGTGTAATAATAAATATTCCTACTAGGACATCCTTCTAATCTTTATTTTTATGCTAAAATTGATCCCTAATATGCTTGAAGAGTTTTCAAACTATCAAATCACTCACACTTATTGGGAGAACAACTCTCATTCCCATCTTCCATTTATATATATTCTTGATGTCCTAGATTATACGTAACTGAATGTTTTCCCTATATTGATAAATATACCCCCTTTTATTAGGTAGATTTGTTACCTTACCTAGTTTTTTTGTGTTGACTGATATAATTAGATTTGGAGCGATCCATATTTTTTTGTTTGACATTATTGTAAGTATCATTTGTAAGAATTCATTTATAAACCCAAGTAAGGGTAACCTTAAAAATTTACCCCAATTTATCTCTTTTATTTTCTTGTATTCATTCTTGAATCTCATTTGATTGAATTATTCAAGTATTGCATTGTCCAGGAATCCCAATTTGAGATTAGTGGATACTAAAAAAACTCGAGAAATCATGGATCCCTCCATACCAAAGGCTCATTTTTATTCAATCCCCATTTCCACATAGCTAATATTGAAAAGTTTTTTATTGTTGATCAAAATGCTCCTATGACACCTACATGTTTAGAATCTTTATTTATATCTTGTACAAATATTCCTTATACATGGATGCCATTGCTATGTTTTTTCCATTGTCACGGTCCTCCAAAACATTCTTCTAAATTTAGTTGATGAAGATTCTAAATGAAAATTAGGGTTTTCACCCTTGTTTCTATAAATAAACTTATTTTTTATAAGAATTTGGAATTAATTAGTTTATTAAATTTGATTAAGATAAAATAAATAGAAAGGTAGCATAATGTTATAAATGACTTGTAACTAGCATAATGAAATTAAAATACTAAAATGGATAAAACTCAAACAAATGAAAGAAGATAACTACGCAAAACATAAGAAGACTTAGTTTAATCCTATCTTTAGGCTAACTAATCTTCATTGAGAGATGAATGGAACTGATCAGATCAAACCTAACTATGCACATGTAACTAAAATAGAGTTGTCAATGTTCAGGTTCAATACTGATTGGAAAAAGTTAGGAGTGTATGTTGTTAATTTATTTTATGAGTCAATCTTAACCTAGGCTATATAATAGGAAACTAAATGCATAGTAATTTATGATTGCTTTAAATATGCCTATGTGCAAAACTTTGACCTTTATTTCTATGGAAATACCTTAAAAATGACCTCTTCAAGGTTGAAACCCTAATAGGGTTTGTGATAGTTAAAAACTTGTAAAAATATATGGGGGAGTTTAATCATTGAGTTGATTCCAATCACCCCCTTGATGACTAAATGTTACATATTATGCTAAATAATCTGAAGAGGGAATCAATCCAATGTAGTTCTTCCACATAGAGTGTTTAGTGTGATAGTACTCATTTAATACATGTATGCATATAGAGATGGCTTGAATACTTGCTAATGCTTTGCTTAACTCATATAGAATAGTTTCATGACTTGGCTAAGTGATATTTCCATTGAATATAATTTAATTTGGAAAGGATAGGGAAGCTTTTATCAATGTGAAATATTATAAGTGTACCCAAATACCCAAATAATGAAATTTCCAAGTAGTAGAATAGGTGGTTTAGGTGTGAATTTATAGCATTCCAAAAGGGTGAAACCTCATGATACATAAATTAAAAATATAGAATAACCTATAAGGGAGGATTCAATTTATATAAAAGGTTATTTTAATGTGAAGGGAAAGATAAATCCATAAATGTTAGGTATGAATCTTGATCCTAACCCATGTAGTTCAATTCAAACATGAAGGGTAATGTTTGATCTCGAGGATATGAATTATCCATACATATTCTTAGAGAGGTTTTTATAAATTAAGAATATCCTCATAAGTGTAAAACATAAAATTAGAAGGGATTATCCCATATAAGTACTTAAGATAGAGTGAGGTGGAAAAATAGGACCAAATTAGTTGCTTAAGTCAATTAAGGTAAAAGTGAGACAAAAATGACATGTTAAAGTATTCATGACCAATTTTGAGTGTCTACATTCCCTACTCCCATTTACACCTTTTCCTTTCCCCCACCTTTAATTTAGAAATGAAATTACTAGAGTAAAAGGAAAGATATACCTGAGTGTGTATAAGACACTTAACCTTTGGGAGAAATCTCTAATCATGAAAGATGTTCTATAGTAAAGATTGTAATGATGTAAAATTAGCTAGTGTCCATATCTGAAATTGGAAATTTAAATTTAACTTGAAATTGAAAATATTTTTAAGAACAAGGAAGGATTACACATATATGTGTGAAATTGATGTTACTCTTGTAATTTTTATTGAAGATGATGATTCCTTGAAGTATTGGTAAATTGGTGTTTCAAATGAAGAATTTGGAGAAACTAGATCCTTAGTTGAACCCTGGTAAGTTAATTCTAATCAAACCCAAACTTGAAGTGAATGTGTATATAAAATAAAGCCTATTGAGGGATGTAGAAACCTCAATTTACATTGTCATTCTTTGAAATATCAAGAAAAAATGAGTTGGAATCCATGATGGATTTAGAGGAAATAATGTTCAATGGTATCGAATCTACACTATGCATTATGTAATTTATTTAAATCAACCACTCTATATGGCATATAGATTAAATTTTTTATTTATTCCTTAGTTCCTGTGATACTTGTAATAGAATTTTGAAATTGAAAAATATCATATAATAAAGGAAGGGAATCCTTTCCCTTATATTTATTTTTTACTTATAAAAAACTATGTGCACATAAATTAGTATCATGCACCCTAAATTTGAAAAATAGCATAGTGTTCATGAATCTATTTAATTACCTCATGTGATAAATGTAAACTTTGTATCAGTATGTAGATGTGAACTTTGTAATTTATGTTTGAATTTTATGCCCATATTTCGATGCATATGTACCTAAAATGCATGAATGTGTATTTTTTTATTGTAATGTGAATGTATATGCATATCATATTCCCCCATAATCATTACCAATAACTAAATTATGAACCATTCTAAATTATTTGAAACTATATTTTTTTACCTAAAATTGATTTCTGCTCATTGAGGCTTCTCTCATGTATGTAAAGCCCCCTGAAATGCTTCCATTTTTGGGTTTGGGGGTGTCCTAAAAGTTACTCATATAAAAATAAAATTTAATTATATCATGTGTATCAAGGTATAATCATTTGAATATTATATCATATGTGAAAAAATATATCATCATTTTAAGATGTGTATCATTTAAAGCATGTACTTAACATATAAAATAAGGCATAAAATATTGAATCTAGATAACTATATCAATGAATCTTATAGTAGTATTTATAATTTAATAATCTTACCCAATATGTAGTACATGATATGGACCATGGAAATCATCAAATTCAATAATCTCAATAAGCACACAAATAAAACAAATGACATTTTCACATAAGAAGACCTAAAGACACATACAAGGGACATGTTCAAATCTTAAATAAGAAAGTATTGCACACATAAGGCCAAGGGACATAAGTAATGGACATGAATATGTAGTAAACAAATAAGGAAAAGTGTCGCATATAAATGACATTAATAATTTTTCAAATAAGGGACATGCTCAAATGCCACACATACCAAGCAAAAATCTCATAGATATGTTTAAGAAATTATTGCATACAAGGACCAAAGGTCACACACAATAAGAAAATAAAGTTGAATATATTATTTACAATTAATAACATTGATGGAGAATCAAACTATAAATATAATCTGCATCATGCATATGTGACGTGATCATATCCTAATAAATATCATAGCCATGTACACAATGTAAAATAGAGATGTTAGCAAGACATTTGTAGAAATTATATATCTCAACATATAATAGGGGTTATATAATGGTAACACCTATAAATATTGTAAACTCTAGATAAAATTTCTCTCGACATGGCATGGCCACTAAATAGAGGAAAATCCAACATCTAAGTCTTTGTAAAATTTGTATATTCTACATAACACTCATAAATACTTGTGAAATTCATGTCTTCTATAATATATTATGTTATCTACCAATCATGAGATAAATAACATATGAAAATGATTTAAAATATATGTCTAATCATGCTTAGGTCCTAATTTTGGAATTTTAAAATAATTAGAATATGTTTGCATTGTTTAAATCCCTTCTCTTTCATTCTAGTTTCAAAATTCAAAAATTTACCAAAAACATAGGCTCAAAAAATAGAAGAAAGAGAAGGGATGTGAACAATCTGCAAAATGTATCTATTAAAGCATGCATTGAATATGATGACATGTCAATGTATGAGAAAATTTCCCCCACTACATATGTGAATTGTATCTAAAGCCATGTGGAAGATATAGTAAGAGGAAAGTTTGTACATCATTGTTACATTTAAAGTACAATTTTCAAGGTAGATAACATGAATATATGAGAAATATAACACACAAAAAATACATTTCATGAATAATAATGTTGTGTAAACTAGAATTGTGTATGGTATCAAAAACTTAGATGCATTAACACTTTATTTATTCACTTTTGTAATTGACTGTATCAAAACCTATAGGTTAATATCAACTAGTTTAGAAGAGTAATGACAGTCGATCTTGACTATTTCTAGTCGATATTATCTATGGTAAAAAAAATAGTCTAGTATGTTTAAACTATGAACACAACATGCTAAATGGAAAAGGGTCACAATAACAGGTTATTGTTTGGACTGTTTAGATTGATAAAGTGAAAAAGACACAAGATCCAAGGGATAAAATATTGATCAAATCAATCGCATGTAGATAATGTAAAAGAAAAGAAGGCAAAATCAATCAAAGAGTTATGTACAGTGATTTATTTTTACATTTTTAGTTATTTGAATGTTTTTTGTTTTTTATTTATTTTTTAAATTCAAAAATACTAACCGATGATACCATCAAGATGAGATTCATAATAATGATCCTTACAAACAATTAAATATTGTGTTAAGCCATCAATTACTATGGGATGCCTATGTTTAGGTCCTATGCCATTTGGCGTATCATACCAATATTTTGCATAATCATAATAATAATCATATATGTAGTCATAATCTTGGTAGGTAACTAATTTATTAGGTTTGTCTTGAAATTTTTACATATTGATATGATCATTTTTTGTGTCTATATATGAAAAATCAACTCTACCATATATTGGAATTGTATTTTAGAGAATTTATTGCTCTTGAGTATGGAATGTATCATGTGTTTTTATTGTAATTCTATTAGATGTCTTTACTTGAATATTATCTAAAGATACATTTTCATTTTTTTTCCATTCTTTACAGATCCATCATCTCTTTAAATTTCAATCATTGTAATTTCATGCTCAAATGTGACATATTCGTGAGCTGTACCAATTTTGGCATTTATTACTCTTATCCATGATTTTCCTATTTCAGCATTATATTAGGCTAAATCATGACATAAGTTAAATACAACTAAACATGTTTTTGGACTAAGTGTAAAAGGTAATACAATGTATCAAATATATGATTGAAATAAAAAAAAAATTATTCACATATTTCATATCATATCTAATAGGGTTTAAAATTCAAAGGCTCTAAATATGATGGAACATTTTTTGGTTAATTATGTTGAAACCACACTTATAACATTATATTTTATAGGTATATCTTTCTTTTGAACGTCTTTTGTTAGGAACCCTTTCCTGAAGATACATTCTTGCTTAAATTTAGCTTGTTTTTACATCTCTTTTAGTAATTGCTCTTTTTGTATCTTCTTTATTTGTAAATTTTGTAATATTTATTTTTCTAATTTTTTGTTTTGCAATCATTATTTTTTAATTTTATTTTTTATTTTTTGATAACTTATATTTTTCAAATTGTTCGCTTTGTAATCATTGCTTTTCAAATTGTTCCTTTTATAACCATGTTTTCTCTAATTTTTTATTTTGAAGCTTTTCTTGCTTTGATTTTTTCATTTGTTCTTTTCACATTTTTTCCTTAAAGAGATTCAATCACAGTGTGAGTGGGTTTATTTATTAATTTATCTATTATAGAATCACCACTGTCAATGATAATTTATATTTTTTTTCTTCAAATCCCAACAACTATCTGTATGATACCCATGTATTCTATGATATGCATAATAATATCTTAATTTACTTAGAATACACCTATTAAGGTTTTGAATGGTTTGATGGAGTTAAAATAATTTTTTTTTCTCTTTAAAATTGAAGCTATGTATCAACAAAATTGTCCCAAAATTACTAGCTATCAAACTATGTTGTGACTAAAATTGTTAATCAAAAAGTGTATTGAATAGCTTAAATTTTGAAAATATATATTTATTGGTCTAAGTTATTTTATACATATAATAATATTAGTGATAAAACAGCCAATGAGATGTGGGTGATTTATTTATGTTGATTGGTTGTTTCAATCCCTACCTAGTTTAAATCTCTAGAAAGGCATATGAGGCCGATTGTGGCTATTGGTTGTATTCTTGGGGCCATTAATGGTTGTTATATATTCTCAAGGTAGCTAGTAATATATGATATATATATGGTATTACATGGGGATCTGCACTCTTGATTATATCCCAGACTCGTTCAAGCTCTGGTAAAAAATCCATCATCTATAAAAAACAAATTAGTAATAAAACATAAAATAAGATTATCAATTAAAATTAATGCACTACACTTCTATTGTATGTAACTTTATTAAATAAATAAGGCTTAAAACAAGCCTTTTACAAGATAACTTGCATGATAAGTTATTTCAAGAAAAACATAAAATAAAAACTAAATAAATATTTTTACTTGATAACTAAGCAATTTATAATTAGAATTATAAAATTATATCCTAAGATAAATTAAATAAATATAAACTCAATATACAACTAAGAGTACCATTAACACTAACTAATAGATTTTTGGTCATCATACAAGAATCCACTATCAATTGACTACTACAAACTATAATTAAATAAAGGTGGCATCCAAAATTCTTTAAAAATTAATAATTCATTTAAATACACTTAAATAAAACTAAAAGTGCACCCACCACTTAGTAAGTCATTCTAGTACTCAAACAATGAACTTGAGTTAATTGGTAGTTAACTGACAGTTTTAACTAGTTTTTAAGAAATCATTGAAAATTATACAAAAATGACCAAAAAAATAATTAAAGTCATAAATAAATTAAATAAAATTTAAAAAAAACTTAATTTTTTTTCTATCAAGTATAAAAATAAAACTCAAGTACCTATATTGGCATTATACTCAACAATATCCCCTTTAATGCAAAGAGGTGAAATTCCTATCATCTCCTTGAGCCTTCAATGAATCTTATTTATAAATATCAACCATAAAAGTTATGTGAAATATGATGTAAGGTATTTATATTCATATTCAATATATGATATTTCAATTTTAGCATGTTTTCTGAAGGCCAAAAAACTAACCCACTTTCCAATGTGAAGTAATAACTTGAATTTGACTTCTTATCATCAAGAGATCCTCCCCAATATGAATCTATATACCCAATGAGACATAAATAATTTTATGATATAAAATTAATACCATAATTATAATTACATATTTCATATATAAAAATTATATTTATTATTTATAAATGTTTGAGTGATGGTTTGTCCATAAATCTAGAAATTAGTCTAACTTTTAGCTTGTCAATTGTACCATCACTTTTGACTTTAGTATTATATAACTACTTTATAACAATGAAATATTTATTTAATTGAGGCTGAAAAAATTCTATGTACCATTCATCTTAATGTAAACCATCTCTAATTTCATAGCATCAACCCATTCATTCTTTTGACTAGTTTTTACATAACATATAGGTTTACTAATCACTAATGATAATAAAAACATGGTATTATCATCATAAGAAACATAAAATAAGTTACCTTCCTGATGTTTTAGCACTATTATCATATTTTCATAATTATTATCCAACATTTTATTGATTGTATTAGGATTAAACAAATGATTGTTCTTGTTTAACGTTGATGTAGATGAGTGACTAGTCTCTTGCAAAGAGCTAGTATTATTTCTTGTTGAACTAGAAACATGTGTAAAATTTTTTAATCCATTAAAAATAAAATTAAAAAATTTTACCCTCTTACTTTATATATTCTATATATACAATATCAAAATTACTATACATCTCATTTAAAAAAAAATTATAATCTCTAGAAATAATTGTGGATTTACTAGTATGATTACAAATATTGTATGTTTTTATTTCATTATTATATCCTATGAAATTGTGATAAACACTCTTAGGATAAATTATATCACCCTTAATTTTTCTTTTATTTATTTTCATACTACCATTTCCTTCAATTTTAATTGGCTTTCCTTCTCCAAATTGCTCTTGGATTTTGAAGGAATCATCTAACTTACTAAAATCATCTTTGTGAATTGTCACCTAATTTGAACAACATGAATTAAGAGACAAAATTATTGTATTACTATATTCTCATAAAACATGTGAGATAATAATCTAATCTCTCTTGAAACTTGCTTTATTTAGCTTGAAAATTTTTCTCTTTCCTTTCTTGATTGGCTTGATTCTTAGCTGCTAGTGTCCTGTAATCTTTTATTATGTGTCCTATTTTTTTGAAATAATGATAAGTAAAGAATTTATTTATATTACCCATGAAATATATCATACATATAATATCATATTATTTTCATGAGATAAGAGAGAACCCACTAACTCATCAACACTTATATTTTTCATATCTTTACATTCTTCAAGAGTGATCGTAATATGCAACCATCTTTAGCTTAAAAATATCAAAATCATTCTTACTATAACATCATTATGTATAGTTTCTCTATAAACCCTCATTCTATGTACTAAATCATTTACCTTTATACAATAATCTCCAACTCCTTCAAAATATGATATTCTCAAATTTTCAAAATTCTTTATAAGGGTATGGAGTTTTGCTTCTTTTACCTTAATATAGCCTTGATTTTAAGTCTCCAAGGTATTATATGCCTCATTTGAATTATCACATCCTATAATTCTTAGATAAATGCTTGGATTTATGGAAATTTGAATATAGAATAAATCTTGTGCATACCCCCTTTATTCATCTTTTTTTAATTTTTTGATCTTATGTCAAGGTGTTCCAATCTCGAGGTGATGTGTACTCATGGAGAGCATTCTCCCTATCAAAGTGGGACACAATCGATGATCAACTAGATAGGGTCGAATGCACAAGGTTAAATCTATATGGAGTAGTAAAATTTGAAGAACAACTCACAAGATGAATAATCTTATATTCATAATAAAAATTTAAATTAATAAGCATTCATTCATTAGCCAAAAAGTAAATAAGAAGGTACATTACATAGTGAAGAATTAGGTCACCCAAAAATATAATTAACTCAACTCATAATTATAAAATGACTTAAATTACATTTATTTTAATGACCTATTATTAACCTAAGTAAGTTAATTTACCATGTAGGTAAAACCACATAGTGATAAAAAGCCTACACTAACACCCCCTTTAAGCATAACTTAGGTGGGTAAAAGCATAGAGTCTTGACACAAAGGCTTGATGAGGTACCCAAGTACAAAGAGATGATCCCCTAGAGGAGGAAGAAGATGGAACTGACTAAACTCTAAGAAGATCCCATAAAAGAAGATACTTTTTATGAGTGAAAGGTTTGTTGGATATATCAAAATTTGATTTGTTATCTAAATGTAGTAGAGATCAATGACTTGTTTTTGAATGAGATCCTGAATGAAATGCATGTGAATATCGATATGCCTGGTTTACTTATAGAGGATTTAATTTCTACAGATCTAGATTGTACTTTAGTTATTATAGAATATGATCCCTAGTTGTCAAAATTGGATGCCAAACTTAATGAGAATCCCTTAAAGCCAAATAGACTTAGTGGTAACATTAACAACTCATTTGTATTCTACCTTAGTATAAGATGAGGCAATATAATTTTGATTCTTATTTGAAAAAATAATCAGACATAAACTAAGGGAAAAACTATAGCCTAAATTAGATTTATGATTTTGAATATCACTAGCCCAATCTGAATCTATATAACCAATCAAGTCAATGTCAATGCATACTCCATAATGAATCTTGAAACTATAAGTACCCTAAATGTATTAGATAATCTACTTAACTAATTTCCATTGTAACTCATGTGGTTATTGTATGAATCTAGAGACCATGTCTAATGGATATGAAATATCATGTCTAATTTACCTAAGGTAGATGAGACTTCCAATAATTTTTTGATATGAGGTAACATCAACCAAAGGAGATAGATAATAAGCCTCAAAATTCACACTAGATAGAAAAGGATTCAAAGTTGGGTTATAGTCAACAATGTTAAACTGTTCAAGAAAATAAAGAGTATACTTGGATTGTGCAATAGTGATCTCAAAGTTATATTGAGAAATTTCAATACCAAAGAAGTAATGCAACAAACCTAAGTCAATCATTGAGAACCTATTAGACAAAGTAGTTTTCACTGTTATGATGGTGGATGAAGAAATTTATTTGATCAATAGGTTATTTATATAGGTAATTAAAATCAGCAATGATTCATCTTACTATAAAATGTAGACATTCAGATCATAATGGCATCTAGTGAACCCAATCGAAAGAATAAAGGAGTACATCTTAGCATATCAAGATCAAAAAACTTGTTTGAGGCAATAGATATATTTATGAAGTTTATAAACTAAAGATGAATATTCCACAAATCTTTATGGTTAATCCATGTATATTTCTTCTTTGAGTTTACCATTAATAAAGTTACTCTCCATATCCATCTAATGAACATCCTAGTGATGTGCTGCAACAATGGCAAGAGTGAGTCAGATTGAGTTCATTTTGGTTACTAGGGAAACATCTTGGTATAGTCAATGTTAGGTACATGAGAAAAACTCTTTGCTACCAAATGTGATTTGAGCTTGTCTACAGACCCACGTACTAAAAAAATTATTTGATAGATCCACCTACATCAAATATTTTTTCTTCCCTTAAGAAGAGGGACTATATCCCAAGTGTTGTTCCTCAACAAGGAACCATGTTCCTCTTCCATAGAAATACCCCATTCAAGAGTGTTTGATTCCTCATGAAATGACTATGGATCAAAATTTGATGCAACGAAATCATGTGAGGAATTCTAGAATTGTGAACAAGTTTTCCTGGTGTTTGATGGATATATAATCCATTAGCCAACACTATGTTGTGTCTATATAGCTTAGAGAGGACCAGTGCTAAGAGAGTCAGGAGGAGATTCTTTATCCTCTAAAGATATTCTAGGAGAAGGAGGAGGTTAATCCTCATCACTACTCTCATCATAAAAACTAGAAGAATAATCTAGATCATCATGAAGCTGCTTAGGTAGATTTAACTCGTCAAAATTATCATAAAATCCTAGTGCATCTAAGGAAGGGGGAGGAATGTCATGTGTAAAGTCTCGAGGACCCTCTTAAAATTGAAAACTCCTCTCAATGAACAACTCATGAGTGGTAATATGGAGAAACATGTATCCCTTAACTCCCTTAGGATATCCAACGAAGATGTAAGGATGACTCTGAGGTTCTATTGCTTTATGTTTCTTATTCATAATGTGGGACATATTAAAATATCTAAACATTTAGAAGTACTTTATTGTGGGTTTATGACCGCTCCAAGATTTAAAAGGAGTGAATCCATTCAATGCTTTATGATTAACTTGGTTTTAGATATAAAAATCATAGTTGATGGCCTCAACCCAATACTAAGGTGAAAGAGACTTGGAGTGTAGCATATAGTTTTCCATTTATTTTAAATACCTATTCTTATGCTATACAACACCATTATAATGAGGATCATATGGAACTATATGTTATATTTAAATCTCATTTTATGTATAAAATTGATCAAAATGGTTACTGATATACTCACCACCATTTTTGGTGTACAAAATCTTGATGGATTTACCTGAGTATTTTTATATAAATGCCTTAAATTCATGAAAATGATTAAATACCTTATATTTTTACTTAACAAATTTGCCCAAGTATGCCTTAAAAATTCATCGATGAAATTAATCATGTATTTAGTCCTATTAAATGAAGGTTTTGTAAATGGACCAATAATGTCACTATGGACAATATCTAATATCTATTCATCTTTCTATGATTTGACCTTGTCATACTTATCCTTAGGATGCTTACCAATTATGCAACCATGGAATTTTTTTTAGAAAACTTGACTCATGGAAACCCTGAAACCATGTTTTAACAATTGAGTTGCTCCAAGTATTAATAGTTGAGATAAACAAATCATTCATGACATAATTTACTCATCCCATTTGAATGAGTGGGTAATGTAGTAAAGGGTTGAGAAAGATTAGAATTTGAGAAAATATATAATCATGACTAGTGATCTACTTTACCAAATACAATAAGAGAGTCACTATCTGCTTCCTTAATAACCATTAAATTAGGTGTGAACTCAACTTTATTTCCCAAACCAATGTGAGTGATCCAATAAATAGATAAGAGATTGGTATATAAAGATAAAACACATATAACATCATGAAATGTTCCATCATTCACTTCAATATATGCATTCCCACTAACATATGTGGAAGTATCATCACCCAAAAATATGGAAGGCATATAATAAGTCTCCAAAGATGAGAACATATCTTATGATTAATCCATGTAGTGCGATACACTAGAGTCAATTATCCATGTGGAAGGATGGGATGCAATTATAATAAGTGCTTTCCCCTTATCTTTTCCCTTCTTATTGTTTTTGGCCTTAGAAGACTATGTGCTAATGAAATCTAATTGAAAGACTCAGGGACACTAATGTTATTCTTCTCGAGAATTTTTTTAGTTAGTCAATATATTTCTTCATGCATTTGGATTCATCATGCCTAGATTTATTTTAGTAATCACATGTGAGTCACTCTTTTTTGGGTTTCCCATCTAAAGAGGAGGAATCTTTTGATGTTTTGTACTGATCATCAGATTTTTGACCCTTTATTTTCTTTGGGTCATTATTGTTATGTTTCTTTTCCTTAGTGCCATAATTATTTTTCTTGTCATGACTCACAATTAAGTCATGCAATCTAGATGACTTTAGTGTCGATATTTGAATGAGATTGTCTTGATTTCAAGTCAAGTCAACAAAAAATTCATCCAAAAATATCATGGTACATATAATTCCAAGGGATTGCTTGGTGGTATGGAAGGTATAAATGAATATAGAATAGTCATATCCCAACTTGGCAAGGACGGAAATAATCAATTGATCATTTATTTTTTCAATGTCACACAATTTCAACTATATCCTAAGTGATTTGAACTTTGTGAATACGTCTTGTACCATATTAAAATCACTTGGTTTCAAATTTATGAGCTTGTTGTCAAACTCATGACCTCTCATTATGTCCTAGTTACTAAATATTTTTTGTAATATGATCAAGACATCATTAAGCTTAGTAGTAGATTCAATATGAAAGAGTACTTTCATCACTTTTATTATACCACTTTACCTTATCCACCTTAGGTGTCATTTATTTTTACCCATCATGATTTAGTGTAAGATTTTTCTCCTTAAGAGTATTTTCACTTTCAATTTCCACTTGTGATATTTGAATGGTGTAAGAATTGGAACATAACTCAAATCCACGGTGCAAAAAAGATGTGTTGAACTGTGTGTGTTAAAAAACTATGAATATTCAACCCCCTGAATATGTATAGGTTCAAATTTAAAAGGCATGAGAATATTACCAATTCATAGACCTCAAGAAAACTTACACTTTAAAAAAAATAACACCTCAAAAGGAGTTAGTCTAAAATTTATGCATATTTGAAATTTTGGATGCAAAATAAATCTCCACTTTGCAATATTTTTAAAAAACTTAGGTGTGAAAAAGTTTTTTTTATTTTTTTGGAATCAACTTCCCACAAAAAAAATTATGCCCTTTTGGAGTAAAATTTAAGCCTTTTTGGATTAGAGGTTACTAAAATATTAACTCCCATGTGACTAAGGTCTAATACCTATTTTGAGTTCTCCCCCCCTTTCACTTTGATTGCTCTAATTGGTGTGGGAGTGACATCACCCAAAAAATGCCTCCATTTTTCAAATGAATAGTGTCACTCTTTTTATGATATAATTTGATCATTTCTTGTATGTTGCAGTGTATAAATTAGATGAAAGAGATTTTATTAGGCTTAAACAGGGGTCAAAGTCTAGTTAGTTTATGTGTAGAGAGATTAAAGTCTACAACGGATGCATGCACATCTATTAGAGTCTGTGTGGTTTTTTATCACAACCATTGGGTTCCATTGGGTATGTAAGGTCATTGGGTTCTATCAGGTTTGTGTGAAAGGTTGTCAAGTTTAGATGAGGTTGAAAACAAGGTAGTCAAGTTTCAACAAAGTTGCATATAAGTTTATCAGGGTCTACAAGTAGAGGTCATGATATCTACCGGTGTTGTAGATAGGGTCATTGGGATTTAATGAGTATACACAAAAACACCTAAATATCTGTTAACCACCAAAATTATGTATGAGGGGTTAAAATCCCATTGAGTTGAATAAAACTTCAAAAATATAGATTTTGTATGGCTTATCTAAAATATGAAACAGAGCCACTTGGTTTCTTGACAACCCCATACAAGGTTTTTCTTTAAATTCTCCAAAAAGTATGTATTTTATAAAATTAAAAAAATGGCCTTGAAACCCTCTTAAAATGGCTAAAAATAGACTATCATAAAATTAGGTCATGTGTATAGTTATTTCTAGGGTTTTTACATCTTTTAAATCTAATGACATTCTCTATTTTTTAATTAGGGACTCTAGATATGCATATTTATATGGATTTATGAGAAACACCACCAAACCCTAAAAAGCCAAAATTAATGAAAATTAAAACAAGAAAGAATGCAATATATCATAATAGAATCAATGGATTAATTTACCAATGTATCTCAAATACCATGTCAGAGTGGGCCACAATCGAGGATCAACTAGATAAGGTCAAATGCACAAGGCATAATATGTATAGAGTAGTGGAATTTGAAGAACAACTCACAAGAGGAAGAAGCTTGTCTTCAAAATAAAAAATTAAATTAATAATCATTCATTCATTATCCAAAATTTACATAATAAGGTACATTATAAAGTGATGAATTAGGTCATCTAACAAGGTAATTAACTCAACTCACAATTATAAAATTATTTAAAATACATTTCCCCAAATGATCTATTATTAATCTAATAAAGCTAATAGACCATGTAGGTAAAACCAGATAATGGGAAAATTCCTACAATAACACTCCTAAATTCATTTCTACACTAAAATTATCTTCAATTGATCTCTCTAACACTCAAAATTTTCACCTTTGAAAATAAGAATATTCATGGAAGCATAATTCACCGAAGCCATTATATCTTCTAAAAATGATTTGAAAAATCTTACGAACCTTACTTGAAGGTGGATATAATACCAAATTAAGGTTTTGAATAATTATATAGATTAAAAATTAATTTTTCTCTCTAAAATTGAGCTATGTATCAATATAACTATTTCAGAATTACTAGCTGTCAAATTAATTGTGTTGTGAGTTAAATTATTGATTAAAAAGTGTATTGAATAATTTTAAACTTGAAAATATATGTTAATAGTCTAAATTATTGTATAAATACAATAATATAAATGATAAAACTTAAAATATTTTTTTCAATTTAAATTAATGCACTACACTTCTATTGTGTGTCA
The DNA here is from genome assembly GCA_037957365.1 of Torreya grandis. Classification (NCBI taxonomy): domain Eukaryota; kingdom Viridiplantae; phylum Streptophyta; class Pinopsida; order Cupressales; family Taxaceae; genus Torreya; species Torreya grandis. The sequence goes on along the minus strand of JARHVA010003343.1, from coordinate 280,831 downwards.
CTTTATTTAATTAATAAGGCTTAAAACAAACATTTTATTAGATAACTTACATGACAAATTATTTCAAAAAAACACAAAGTAAAAATTAAATATATAACTTTACTTTAAATATAAATAATATATAATTATACTTATAAAATTAGACTCTAATACAACTTAAAGTAAGTATACATAAATTCAAGATACAACTAAGAGTACCACTAACATTAACTAATAGTTTTTAGTCAGCATGCAAGAAATCATGATCAATTGACCACTAAAAGTTATAATTATACAAAAATGACATCTTAAATTATCTTAAAAAATATTAATTGTATTAAATACATGTTAATTTCACTTAACCAACACTAAAAGTATACCCTACCACTTGGGAACTCATTCCAATGCTCAGATGGTGAATTGGAGCTAACTGAAAATTCTAATTATTTTTTAGAAAATCATTAGAAAGTGTATAAAAGTGACCAAAAAAATAATTAAGGTCATAAACAAATTAAATAAACTTATAAAAAACTTAAAAAACTAAAGTATACTATGTCTAAAAATATAACTCAAGTTCCCATATTGGCATCATGCTCAACAACATAGGAGGTAATGTGATTAATTGTTTTCAAAGAATTTTTCTTAGAATCTCACTTGAACTATTATTAGCCTTTTGTATACTTTTTTGAATCAATAATTATATATGTATTTTTATTTTGAATCCATACTTGAGATGATATATTTTGAGACATAAAATAGATGGATGGATATGTAGATATATGATTAACACTAGCATACTCTAGATTTTTTGTGTATATGATCTTATTTTCAAATAATATGATCTTTGAACTAAATTTTTTTTCAACTATTATATGAATTTTATCAGAGTGATTATTTTATCTTAAATGGCTTCACAAACACAAGTTTTAGATACCTCTATTTAAACATGCATACAAACATCATTGTTAGTGTAGGTTTTTCACCTCATATAAGGTTTATCTTCACTTCTATTATTCACCTTGCTTAGGTGTATATTGTGTCATTTAGGATGATTTATGAGGTCATTTAGTTGCACACCCACATGTGTAAATTATGGTTAAATTATTTGGTATGGATGCCTTGTTATTCACCAACCAATGTCGCCTTATTTTTAATACATGAGTTTACTATTCATTTGATAACTGACCTATGTTCACATTGAAAAAATAGATGTGGATGTATGCCTCTCCTAAACCTATTTAAGGACATGTTCTCATTTGTATTTTTTGTGGAGTGAGACCTATTGCTCTTGAGTGAAATATGATGGATGTTTAATTTCAAGCTTATGTAATAATTCTCTTATTGTGATTTTATTTACTTTCAACAACCTTATGTGTTTTCTTGTCTCACGTTTAGTGAACTGGTGTATTTGATTGATCCATTGATCTTAGTGAACATTTTGACATGGTATCATATCTAATCTACTATTCAATTGTCTAGTTTTTTAATGTTGTTAGTTTTTTAAAATCTTGAGTCTATTTACAAAATTGAGTTAGTTTTGTTCACATCCATTGCTGTAAGTTTTCTATGTTACCCATGGAATTGGCATTTTCATTTATTTATTCTTTTGTATTTGCATGCAGATTTATAAGAGAGATTTAAAACACTCTTGGTAGCTAAATTTAGCCTTCAAACCTCTCTCAATACAATCATTCGACCTTCCAATTAGGATCTACAAGTTTTTACAAATTCATTTTTTCTAAGTAAAAGACGTATGTTATTTTTAATAATGTGGTAAATCCAAATGATATATTATTAAAAAATTGAGTTTTATATACCCTATTATCACCTTTCCATATCATTTTGAAAATTGGATTTTCATCAATAATTGACAAAGTTATCATATTTTTACTAATTTTGATAATATTTGAAAAAAAATAAAAACAACCAAGTGGAATTTTTTCATTTGATTTACATAATTGAGAAAATAGAAATATTTGTTAAGGCTTGGTGTTGTGACTAGGAGGTCATTTATTTGATTATAATTCTAATGAGTGGTTGGAAGGCTAGGTCCACTCTTACCACAAGGCATTTTTAAAGTTTTAGTGCAAGTTTTATTAAATAGACCTCATTTGTGGGAAATTAATTGTGTAATAAATTTTGATTGGTAGTTAAAAATTGAGCATAATTTTAGGGGGGTATAAATTATTATGATTCTATCATTATGCATTTACTCATTTTGTTGAAAATGGATCCTAATTCAGCCGATTTGATCACAACCTCCAACTATCATGAATGGAAGGCTTCCATGTCACTCACTTTGAAAAATAATAAGCTCTACAGGAAACTATAAGTTTGTAAACTGAACCAGAAATATAAAGGAAAATTGGTTTGATAAGTGTGATAAAGCTTTTGGTTTCCTATGTCTTTGTGTATCACCAGATATATGCTTTCACATTGAATGAACCAAAATTCTTAATAAAGTATGGGATACCCTAGGGAAACTTTTTGGGAAATTGCATGAGATGAGCGAGCATGAAATCAAAAATGAACTAATTAGTATTATCCCAAGTAGTTTTGACACACTTCAGGACTAATTCACCAAGTTTAAATCATTAAGATTGAAACTAAAATAATGTAGAATTGATTAAAAAAATATTCATAACCCATCCTTTTTATCCTTGAAAAACTTGGTCTTGACTATTCTATTTTTGTCTCCACCTTCCATGAAACCAAGAGAGCACTTGGTATTTCATGGATTATGCCCTTATTTGATGAGTTTATTACTCACTTGAATCAAGAACAAGATAAACTAATTTAAATGGGTACAATAAATTCCACTAAACCATATGCTCTACTTTTAGGACACGACATCAAAAAGGCTTCAAAAGAGAATAAATAAAACAACAAGGATCATGAGAGGAAGAAGGTTCAACCCACCACCAAACCAAACTTTGACATTTCATCTTCTAGTGTTAAATCCAAAAAAGAGAGGATAAAATATGGGTATTTCATGAAAAACCATGATTAAATCAAGTTTTCTAAGAATCATATTGATCACTTCATGAGTCTTCTTGAAGAGAACAACACAGGTGTTCTTGAGTCTATCAAACCATCTTCATTAACCCACAAATTTGAGGAAAATATAGTGGAGAAAGGAAAGGGAAAGAATCAAGGAAAGAGAATAGATGGGAGAGCTCTAATTGTAGTGGTACCTCCATCTCTGACATGGGTTATTGATTCTAGTGCATCATATCATATGGATTCTTGACATATGGAGTTCACTCTCTTGGAACCATGTGACATGTCTTTTATTTGACTAGGTGATAATACTTATACACAAGTTTTTGGGAGAAGGTCTGTTGAAGTGAGTGGTGGAAAATTTAAATTTTTTTTAAGTATTTCCTCACTATTAACTAATCTTCTATTAGTCTATCAGATTACTCACCTTAGTTAGAGCATGCAAGTTGAGTTCGCTCCAAATGCAATATACGTCAGAGAGTTCCATAGTGACAATATCATTGTAGTGGGTTTAGTCGATCATGAGACTCAACTATATTCTTTCTTTCAATTTATCCCTCTTTTAGATTCTTCATCAAATTCACTTGTAGTTGATGAAACTTTAATCCTAAGCACATTTATGATGCTGATGACTTCTCTTCTACCAAATATGACTATAATAGTGATGGGGACCCACTTCCTCCATTTCCTTGTCACCTTTAATGTCTTGAAGAGTTATTTATTAATCCACCTAATTTTGGTCCACCTCAGACTTTTTAGAGAGCAAGATCTTTGATTAGGACACATCATACATTGGTCAATCTTCTACACAGTTGCAGGTCCTTCCAAACTCCTTTGCTTTTGTTTTAGGTACACCATCCCTTCATAGAGAAGTTGTCATTTCTATTTTGCATGAGGAACATAGTTCCTTATATAGGAACCACATCTTGGTTGGATATCCATCAAATACTTGTAATATTCATTCACTTTTTCATGGTGATCCACTCTTCATTACATCTACTTCTGATCCACACTCGCTCTAAAATACTTATTTGTAGGATACAGGGTGGCTACAGGCAGTTGTAACTCTGAATGGAGATTTATAGTCATACCTTCTATTATTTGTCTTTTTTTTTGGGTGGGCGTAAGCTTTTCCCACTGGATTTTTTTCATTTTACTCCACTTTTTGAGAGTTGCATTGTAGTTGGTTACCTCATCAGGCCTAGTTGCAAGAACCCAATTCTACTAGCCACCTAAACTAAACTTAATGAGGAGGGGGGTGTTAGTGTAGGTTTTTCAACTCATATAAAGTTTTACCTTCACTTGTATTATTCACCTTGATTAGGTGGATATTATGTAATTTAGGGTGATTTATGTTGTTATTTAGTTGCACACCCACATATATAAATTGTGGTCAAATGGGTTGGTATGGATGCCTTGTCATTCACCAACCAATTTTGACTTATTTCTAGCACACAAGTTTACTATTCATTTGGCAATTGACCTATGTTCACATTGCCAAATGGATGTGGGATTTATGCCTCTCCTCAACATATTTAAGGAAATGTTATCCTTTGTATTTTTTGTGTAGTGAGAGCTATTTATCTTAGGTGAAATATGATGGATGTTTAATTCTAAGCTTGTGAAATAATTTTCTTATTGTGATTTTATTTACTTTCATCAACCTTATGCATTTGCTTGTATCATGTTAAGTGAACTGATGCATTTTATTTATCCAATGATCTTTTCAAACACTCTAACAATCATAAAGAGGATGTGTGAGATGTGGATGGGGATGAGGAGTAATGAAATGAGTCATGCATGATTTCCACCCATTATAAAAATAAATTAAAAGGTCCTAATATTTTTCATTAATTTTTTGATCCTTACTAAATTTGATTCATTTTATTACATGATTTTTAATGATATTAATTATTAGTGGAAGATAACATGTAATGAAAATTTTGAAATCTTGAATCAAAAAATAAACAGTATGCTCATCCATTAAATACATATATTCTTTGCAAATTGAGAAGCAAACAACAAAACAAAAAAATTCAGGTCCTAGAAAAAAAGAGTTTTTGTGTATGAAGATTAATTAATTCCCTTGAAATCTAAAGTCAAAATAAAATGTTTTTAGTGTCAGATATTATATCCAAGATCAAAATAAAGTGATTTCAATGTCTGATATCATATTTGAGATTTAAAAAAGTGCTTTCAATGTAAGATATAAAATATAAGGTCAAAATAAATTATTTTAGTGTAGGATATTACATCCAAGGTTAAAATAAAATTATTTTAGTGTCAGATATTAGATCCAAGATCAAACAATTTTTTATGATAGATATTCAGATATTTATCTAAACCTTAAGACAAAAAATTTAAGCATTTTTAAAATAAAAAGTATAGGTTTAATAAATATGTTTTAATCATAATTTATAAATAATGATGTATTAATTATAATCAAGATACAATGAATAAAAATATTCCCTAATGTTATAAATGACTTGTAAATATTAGATGAAAATAAAATATTGAAATGGATAAATCTTGAATGAATGAAAGAAACTAACAATGTAAAACACAATAATACTTAGTTGATTTTTTATATAGGATAATTTTGCATGACTGAGAGATGACTATAAATGATCAAATCATACATGATTATGCATATTCAAATAAAATATAATTATCATTGTTTTGGGTCAGAACTAATTCAAAACAGTCAGGGATGACTATCATTATTATTTCTTATGAGTCAGTCTTGACCTATATGGTAAAATATTAAACCAAGTCATAATTATCTACACCTAATTGAAATTTTCTTATGTCCATAAATTTGATCTTTGTATATGTGTATATAACTTATAAATGACCCATTTTAGGTTTAAACCCTAATATGCTTTGTGATAGTTGAAAACCTACAAAACGAAAATGGAGTGTAATGGGCTAATTTTACTACAATCACCCCTATGTTGGATTAATACTACCTATGTATCTAAATAATTCTAAGATGGAATTTATCCCATGTTTTTCTCCCACATAGAGTGCTTAGTGCAATAATAATCCTTTGCTACATGTATATATCTAGGGATGGCTTGAATACTTGATAATACTTTACTTGAATCAAATAGAGTAGGTTCATGACTTGTCCAAGGCCTACCCCAATTGTATATAATTGAATATGGAAATAATATGGAAGCTTTGCTCAGTGTGTAATAGAACAAATGTGCCTAAATAGTGAAATTTTTAAGTAGTATAATATGTGGCTTAGATGTGCATTTATAAAAATATAGAAGGATAGAACCTCACACTAGTTATCCTAAAAATATAGCCCAACCTATAAGGGAGGGTTTAATTTTAAAAAAGAGTCACTTATGGGTGAAGGGAAAGATTGACCCATAAAGGTCAGAAGCAATTAGTGATTCAAAATCGTGTGGATCAATTTTGATCTAAAGGGTAACATTTGATCTTGAGATTTTCAATTATTCATAACTATGTTGAGAGAGGCATTAATCAATTAATAATATTATTGTAGGTGTAAAATAGTAAATTAGAAGGGATAGGTCCATACAAGTACTTAGTATATGCAATAAGAAATGCATCATGTCTATAAATCAATCATAACTCATAGAACATACATCATACCATACACTTCTGATTGGGGACACATTTCTTAAGCAGGAACATGACCAATATGGGGATCCTCTAGACCCGATTAGGGGATATCTTACCAAAATACACCATGTTAGGGAGGTTTCTAAAGCCTCCAATCAAACATAATCATGCAATAACCCTAAGGGAGTCCTATTTTTTTATTCACTAAACTAATAACAAGTGAAGTAAAAATCTAATCTAGTGTTCACCAAAGCTTATGGCACAAAGTGGGGGTTAGAAACAATAAATATAAACATGCATGGAAGACATATACTCACATCAATGTATATATAATCTTAATAAATGGAAGAGAAGTATAAAATCATATCTATCTACTCTTATAAAGGACAAACAAAGTTAGGATTACTTACCTTGAAGATGAACCTATCGAATCTCAATCTCTCCCTTGGCCAAGGTGCTTTGTAAAAGGTTATTGTGGTATGTAAGGATAAATCTGATCTAGGATACATAACCTATCAATGTATCTAAAATAATTCTCCACAAGACAAGATCCATATCTCTAAATAAAGTATGAAACCCTAAGCTTGCTTCTCAAGTAGAATGGTCAATAAGTAAATGTGCATTCTCTCTTACTTCTTCTCTTATCCTTGATAAATGATGGGAATTAACTTGTATATATAGGAAAATTTGACCCTTGACCCTTCCAAAAATCCCAATTGATAGGGTTGACTTAATTGACATAGTACAATTTTAGAGAATAATTTACTAGGTCCCAAGATAGGTTGGTCAAAGGCTAACCTAATTCATAAGTGAAAATATCCCAAAAATGTACAGGGTTAACCCAGTCAACCTAGCATAGCCAATTGACAAAAAGGGATTTAGGTGAGGAAAAGGAGGATAAAATGTAACAAATGCCTAGAATGGGTACAATAGAGAAGAAAAAGCTTAGGGATAATGTTTTCAAGAGAAAAGTGTGTAGATAACAAGTGTAAAAGGGATAACAATCCTACAAAGCACCAATGGTTTGCCACCCCTTTCTCGGTGCACCCCTTAAGATATGCACTTAGAAATATTGAGACTTGATAGGTTCTTTCAAGATACAAAGTGTTAGTAAGTGATAAAATTTTGAAAATATTATGTATATACATATGCCCCACTCAAATCTCATCATGTGTCATGTGATTACAACACAGGATGGCGCTTCAGGAACAGAACATGATAACACATAATGTTGATACTAAGTAAAGTGTAGTAAGTAGTAAATAAGATAAATGTAAGGATATAATTGAAAAATACATACATTTACTTACCTTAGTGCTATAGATAAATAAGGATACTACAAGAAAAGTGAAGGTGTCTAATGTGAATAACATTAGGTGAACCTATAGATATTAGTGTAAAAAAGAGCAAAAAAAAATGTTTAAAAGATAGGCATATAATAGTGAAAAATGATTTAGGGAAAAGATATGAGGGTATTAGTAAAAATTGGAAATTTAGGATTGTTAAGGCAAGGTTATACTATTGAAGGGAAATGAATGACAAAATGATGGCAAACAAATGATAAATGATGACAAATTAATGACAAATGATTGTAGAAAATAGTAAATCATGTTAGAAATCATGGAAAACATAAATGGAAAAAAGATATGTAGAACATAATAAATCATGTCAGGAAACATGTAAAACATAAATTACAAATGAAATATCAATGCAAGAAAACTTTAACAAAGATATATAAGTGATAAATAACCCTATGTAAGATAAACATGTCAAATCAAACATGAAAATATAAATGATTGAAAATCAAATGTAAGTCAAGATGTAAGACAAACATGAAGAAGTCATACATAAAGATAAACATGTAAAAATTCCAAATTTCATAGATAAGATAAGTGAAGTGTGCAAAAAATCAAATAAGAACAAAATCAAAATCAAAATCTCTAAAGGATGAAAACTCAAACTTAGTGCTTGTTTTGAGATGCAATGTAAGAAAACACAATCACCTAATGACATGAATCATATGAAAATGAGATGGTATGGTAATAAATAGTGTAAGGGTGTTTATGAGGAAGATTTGGTCCTATCCAAGGTCTTATAATGCAAGTCAAATTATAAACTAAGATGCATAATAAGGTAGATGTGATCAAGGATGTGATCAACTAAAAACAATATCCAACTAGGGGAATATAAGTAAAATATGATGGAAATAAGGAATGTGGGGTGATACAAGGGTGATGTGAACATCCTTATTAATAATGAGAGACACTAGACAAGTGCTAAAGACTAATAACTATCAACACCAAGGACTTAGGACATTTTGACTAATAAACACAAAGATTGGTCTAACAAGTGAAGTATATAGATTATCCCATGAAGGATATATGCATGAAAATTAAAATGAACCTACTTTCCCATAACATGTTCCTCACTCTTTAGGACCCCTTATAGAGCCATCAGTCTACTTTGAAGATTGGGTACTTACATGAAAAACTAGGTAGGACTAAAAGATTTTTTTATTCTCATTTTCTAATCTACTAGCCTAGCACACCCCAATGGACATCGGATATATCATGAGGCCAACTATGGATTTTGAGATTCAATTAGAAAAGGAGATGTCCTTAGAATCACATCATTTAGTGTGATTTGAATTTTTAGAATTTTGAATGTTACCTTTTGGATCATTTCCTTTTGTTTGTATTTTATGATTTGGATTTTAAATTTCTTGATGGATTTTTGTCTATTCCTCCTCCATATGGATTTGGAAAACCAAACATGGGTGTTAAAGATGAAAAACACAAGAGATATTACACTTGGTCACTAAAGACCAAGGTATTTAAAGACTTCTAGACTTGCCCACAAGTAAGTGTGCAATCTCAAAATTGACAAAGTGAGCCTCAAATGAAAGAAAATAATGGAAATATGGGGATAATGAGAGATCCATCTATGTAATAAGTGATAAAATGATGAATATTCTTGTAGATGATCATAAGTAAAATATTTTTATAAAAGGTATAAGGCTATGATATGATAGTCATGTCAGTAGACAAGCTATACTAACCTACAATGGATCTAGCATAAACATTAATGAAAGTAGTAGTAATCCCAAAAATTGGTTTAAAGATGTTTTAATGTGGTAATTTGTGAGGAAGTCCAAGTCCTATCCATGGTCTTACACTGTAACTCACAAGGTGAACACTAATGAGGTGAATGATAAATAAGGGGGAAAAAACAATCATAAAGCTACGAAAGCAAAGTATGACATAAAACAAAAATGAAAGAGATATATAAGAACCAACATGAAAACAAATGCCAAATTTAATGTGTAATAAAACCAAAGAATGCAAAGGAAAGCAATGATGATAGTGAAGTGAAACTATAAGAAGTAAAGTGCACAAAAATAACAAGTAAGACCTATGTTAACGTTTATATTAAAAATGAACACATGAAATAAAGGATATAAGTCTTGAAAGGGTTCTTTAAGATAAATTTTGTTGGTATTATACATTATAAAATAAGAGTGGGCATCGTAAGATGACCTAATGGGTAAGTGGATGTAGGGATCAACATCACAATATGACCCAAAGTTTGAAGGGACATGTGGGATGGGCATCACAAGATGCCTCAATAGTAAGGTAGAGTGAGGTAACATTTAATCATTAGAATGATTTGCATTGGGTTGGTAGGTGCATTTGAATATAGGTATATGTGTTGGTTTTTTAAATTTTAAGGATGTTTAATTTGACATATAATGTGTAGGAGAGGTATGAATAGGTAAAAGAGGTAAAGGAGGACCATGTATGATATGCTTTGGAGTAGGCATTTAAACTAGGTATTATTTTGGTTCATGTGACTTAAGAGGTTGAGGTTCAATGGATGCAATGATATGTTTTAATTTGTTCATGTTAGCTAACCTTTACTTATTGGTGTAGGAAGAAGGATCAACTATGGTTTGAATAAAATTAGTGGGTGAGGTGTATGAATGGGATAATTTTTGTTGAAAATTAGGTAGTTGATTTTGATGTGATTATAATTATTGAGATTGAATTTCAAAGGCTTAAAGATAGTCTTGATAACATTGTCTTGCTAGAGTATCATGATTTAAATGCAGACCAAGAAAGGAAAAAATAATAAATCAGTGAAGATCATGACAAGACTCATGAGAATGACCTATAGTATCATGCCATCAATAAAACTTATCAGGATTGTACCATTTTGGAGGAGGTTTGGAAGGATCAAAGCTCATGGGTTTATAAGGTGGAAATTTCTTCTTAAGTTGTTCTAGACTCAAGGGAGGGTAGGTTGGGTTAAAATTTGTTGAATTAGATACTCCATTTTTAGGTTAGGGAGGCTTGGATGAATCAATGTTATGTGAAAATGATTGAAAAGGTTCTTTAGTAGTTATTTGAGGTGTTTCAAATTGAATCATAAGAAAGTCTTGACTTTTTGCTTAGTCTAAGGCTTCTTCTAAAATTTTAGGTGAAAAGTTTCAAACTTTGTATTGAAGGGGAACTTTAAGAGAAGTAAAAAATAGTTTTAAAAGATTATCATAATTCATGTTATGTTCCACTTTATGATATAGATACTTCCATCATTTTATTAAAGTATGATAAGATTCATTAGAAAGTTGTTTGGCATTGATGAAATGGCTAAAGTAATTTTTAAGAAGGTCATCATGTTGGAATTCCTTCACTAGAGCATTGACTAAATCCTCTAGTTGTGGGATGGAATGTCTAATAAGTTGGTTATACCATTCAAGTGTATCACCAAAAAAAAATTTGGCTAAGAGCTTGGTGGTAGAAATGGTGTTAGTTTGGACCCATTCCTTATAGAGATTACCAAAAGACTTAAAAAAGATAGTAAGGTCCTTAGTCCCATTATATGTCATATTTGGAGAAATGTTTCCAATTTATATGGATGTAATGAATGGGGATAAATTTTAATTTTGAAGATGTTGAAGCATTTTTTTATGCATTGGAGATTGAGGGATGATATTCCCATTAGCATCTCCAAGAGGAAGAGGGACAAAATTTTGATTTGGCTGAAATATGATGACTTAAGGTGGTTGAGTAGTCATGTTTAATAAATTTTGTAATATGTCCATCATTTGAGATGTGTTATAAGTTTTAATTATGTTCATTTTTTGTATGACTTGTGCAATAATTTGAGTTATATCAATATGTGGGTTGGTGTTTATAACAAGGGTATTAGTGTTGATAAGAGGGGGATTATTAGTGTTGATGGGAGGAGGATTATTTGTAGGTGGAGGATTACCAACATTGGTATTGTGATGAGGATTATGATGAAGGAACTAAACTACATTACATTGTGTAGTGATTTTTTTTGGATTGGGAGAAGAGGAAGGAAGAAAGTGAATAGTTTCATCTAATGTAATAAAATAAGTGAGATTATGATCTGAATCCTTAATTATGAAATGTTATTGACTAAGGGAATGATGAAAATATTTCATAATTATGAAATAATAATAGATAACCACATAATAAATATGTGTAAAAAACAAATAGACATGAAGAGACAAATAAGAGTACAAAGTTGATTGGGTTGACCTAGTACTGAAAATAGGATCTAAAAACTATACAGAGTCGATTGGGTTGACCTAGTATAGGGAACAAGGGTTGAAAAAGTATACAGGGTCAATAGGTTCAAATTAGTACAAAAAAATAGAGGCTAAAAATTTTACATAGTCGATAAGGTTGACCTAGTACAGTAGGCAGGGAAAAACAAATAGTTTATAAGAGACTATGTCAAGTAGAATGACTATGTACTAAAACATGAATTTTTTTGCAAGTAATTATGAAACCAAGAAATGAAATGAAACATACAATCAATTGGATTAATGAGGTTGATCCAATTGAGTTAAACAACACAAAACCTTTCACCAACACTTGTTAATGTAAGTTTTCACAATACAACATACAATTGAACAAAGAGAAAGTAATCAACTTGGAAAGTAAAAATTAACGAAATGGTCATCCTAAATTTTATTATATTATTAGAGTATAATTTTAGATTTGATAGGGAGTTGGATATAAACAATGAACTATAAATCAATCTAAATATGGTTTCAGGACATTTAGGCTGACAGGTATTTGTATTGATAATGGTACAGGCTTGGTATTGGGGCCTACCCCCTCATTTCACACACCGTAATGATAAGGGTGTTAGGAGATTAGCCAAAATATACCATTAACCATGTGTTTATACTGGTCATAAAACTAATTCAGCTTCCCCCTTGGTGATGAAATCTAAGTACGTAGGCCTTGGGTAGACAATTATTAAAATGCATTTTAAAATTTTGTGATTTAATAGTGTGTGTATAAAAAATAAAATAGAGAAACTAAATGGTATATTAAAAAACCACCTAATTAGACTATGTGATCTATTATAAGCATTCAAGTAACAATAATTTTAAAGTGTGAGCTAATTACTATCATATAAGGGTTGATTCTAACTTTGAAACATAATACAGTGTCGATTCAGTCGATAGTGTATGCACATAATATAAAATAAGGTCAATAATGTCATCACTATACTATAGAAGTAGAGGTATAAAAATGAACTACATTTATAGAGTTGAACTTTTCTAGATAAAATACATAATACAAAACTATGTCGATAGGGTCGACCTAATTCACTGTATAAGGGTAGTTTTAAAGATTACAAACTATGAAAAATAAGACTGTAAGGAAAGAGAGAGAATGATAGAAAAGGAACCTTGGTGGGTTGGAGGATGCAGAGAATAATCAAATTATTGTTGAAGTACCTTGATTAATACTTGTAAATCCTACTAACTATATCAACTAGGTCAACCTAGCTTTGTAGAAACCTATTACTAAAAACTTGAAAAAGTATAGGGTTAATGGTCAACCTAGTATGCTGAACTAGATATCTAAAAGCCTAAGAACCTTTACTATGTCAACTAGGTTGACCTAGTAGCATGTACCTAATAAAAATCTTGCTCAAACATAACAAATTTGTTTTTATGTGACTATGTGTTAAACTTGTGCATAAAATCTAGTATTATGTCGATACAATCAACCCAAAATCAAAAATATATGAAAAATAAAATGATAAAATAATGAAATAAGTGAAATAAATCTTATAAGGGTTGGGTTCACGTCAGGTTCACCATAATGTATGAAATTATAAATGCATCATTTCTATAAATCAATCCTAACTCAATGAAGATAGATTATACCATACACTTCTGATTGAGGACACATTTGTTAAATAAGAACATGACCAATATAGGGATTTTCTAGACCCAATTAGGGGATATCTTACCACAATACACCATGATAGGGATGGATCCAAAGCCTCCAATCAAACACAATCATGCAATAACCCTAATGGAGTCCTATGTTTTATATTCACTAAACTAATAACAAGTAAATTAAAAAAATAATCTAGTGCTCACCAAAGCTTGTGGCACAAAGTCAAGGTTAGAAAGAATAAAACTAAACATGCATAGAAGACATATAGTCACATCAATGTATATGAAATCCTAATTCATGGAATATAATTAAAAATAAATATCTATCTACTCTTATAAAGGAGAAACAAAGTTAGGAATACTTACCTTGAAGATGACCCTGTCAAGCCTCAATCTCTCCCTTGGCCAAGGTGATTCACAAGAGGTTGTTGTGGTATGTAATGATAACAAGGATAAATCAGTTCTAGGTTACACAACCTATTAATGCATCCAAAATACTTCTCCACAAGACAAGATCTGTATCTTCAAAGAAAATATGAAACCCTAAGCTTGATTCTCAAGTAGAATGGTTAATAAGCAAATGCACATTCACTCTTACTTCTTATTCTCTTCTCCTTGATAAATTATGGGAATGAACTTATATATATATATATATATATATATATATATATATATATATATATATATATATATATAGGTGTGTTTGATCCTTGACCCTTCTAAAAATCCTAGCCAATAGGGTTGACCCAGTCGACCTAGCATAATTTTAGAGAATAATTCACTAGGTCCTAAGCTAGATTGGCCAAAGGCTAACCTAATTCCTAAGTGAAAATATCTTGAAACTATACAAGGTCAACATAGTTGACCTAGCACAATAGACTAAAAAAAGGGATTTAGGTGAGGAAAAGGAGGATAAAATGTAGCAAATACCTAGAATGGGTATAACAGAGAAGAATAAGCTTAGGTATAGTGTTTTCAGGATATAATGTGTAGATAACAAGTGGCAAAAGGGACAACAATCCTGCAAAGCACTAATGGTCTGCCCACTCTTTTCTTGGTGCACCCCTTAAGGCATTAACTTAGAGAGATTGAGACTTGATGGGTTCTTGTAAGATAAAAAGTGTTATTAAGTGATAAAAGTTTGAAAAAATTGTGTGTATACACTTAGGATAAATTGAGGTGGTGAAATAGGACTAAATTAAGTGCTCAATTCAATTATGGTAAAGGTGGGCCAAAACTAACATTATAAATTATACGTAACCAAATTTTAATGTCTAGAATTTCTTCTCATATTTTTTATAACTTTGGAGTCTGGACTTATGACACATAACATTAAAATTTGACATGTACAATTGGAATTACTTTCCATTATCTTCTTTCCTTATATTTCACATTACTTTTATCATGAGCATCTAACATGTTTTTCATATTATGTGATGATTTTTTAGTGACATATTACATGCTTTATTTTTTATTTATGTGTTATGATTTTTGGTTTTTATCGGTCATGATGCTTTTTTTAGTATTTGTTACAATCCTTTGTTTTTATTTGACGTGTGATTTTATGTTTATTACCATTAGAATTTTTTATGGGATGTTTTCATATGCAAAAGTGATGTTTTTAAATTATATGTGATGGTTCGGTATGTTATGTGATACCTTTATATGTTATGTGATTATTATGTATTCTATGCAATGTTTTTGTATATGACTTGGAGAGGAAAATTAAAATTTTCCAAAATATTTTATTCATTTATAAAAAATAGTTAAGATTCTCCTTTACATTCACATTAACGTTATTTGTTATTTCTATTTTCACCATAGGCACGATTGCAATTTCTCTATATTTTCTACCCCAGTGAATTTATTTCCAGTAAGATTAATCACCATTTATATAATAAAAAAATACCAAGATCCTTAAAATTATCCCTATTATAAATATAATTTTTTTTTTAGTGATTGGTATTAATTTAATATAAAAATAAAGAACCTTAGAAAAAACTGTCACATATTCCATTCAATGTATGAAAAATGAACTATGAACTAATCAAAAAGCTCGAAAAATAATGGAAGACACAACAATACTACTTCCCTAATTTGTAGGTAGCTACATTTCAAGTTACATATGAAAAAAATTATAATTAAAGAGAAGGAAACATACTTGTGTTGTGCTTATTTTAGGTCTTTTGAAAATGAATTGTTTCCACACTTTTCACTTCTTGAACAAATTGACTTGATTTCTTTATTTCCATCCATGATTGTTTTGATTAATTTTTAAAAGAGGTTGGTTGCACTAAGGTTTTAATTTTCACAAATAAAAAACCATTCATACAATAAACCATATCTTAGATTTAAAAGAGCAATAATTAATGTCCCAAAAATTGTTGATGTAATACAAAGAACATTTCCAAGGTTCATAGAATAAATAAAAGCTATTTTTTATAAGATGAAATAACTACTACAATATAAGTATGATTTCCAATAATTAAATGTACATTCACATGATCACCATGAAGGTTTTAAATAATTATGCAAATAAACATTATATCACATAGAAAATGTGTCATTAAACAGGGACTAGGACCTTTTCCTTCATGCTATGTATGATGAAACTTAGGATGTTGAAACTTCACATGATAATAGTATTATAAATTAATCTATTGATGAAGAGGATATTGGTGACACTTTGATTCATGGATTCACAAACCCAACATGAATTCATGACCTTTAATAATAAAATGTCTAGGTGAAGGATAATGACTAATTGACATTTTCCAAAATAGATGTTCAAATGAAATGAACATCCCCACCTTATTATTTGGTGAATCTTATGATGAAAAAACTATAAAAAAATTCCTACCAAAATATTTCATAATGGGATTAACTTAATTGTGACCATAGTTTTTATTATCACATTATTGGACTTTTATTTAAAGTAATTAAGATCATTATTGAGAAAGTTGGCAGATGTATGTGGGTTTGAATAACAAAACAATACACAAAAGAAGAAAAATATTACAAAAATATGTGAAATATAAACTTAACTTGGAAAAATTATTATGATATTATATTAGATACATTGATTTCAATAAAATACATATCTCAAGTGACTAATTGAAACAAATTAAGAAAAAATATTTTCCATGGTATGCAAATTAGGTCCTATAACTTTTTTTAAAACTTTTTCAAGCATAGAGCATTTTTGGTAGCCTCTTGAAGTTGCCTAACCATAATTATTATAAAATAATAGGCAATCACTGTGTAAAAGACATAACCTGATGATATTACAAATGCAAATTTCCTTGTAAAAATGACCCAGTCACTTACACTCTTTACTTAAACATTTATTAAATACATTAAAACAACTTATTTTCCAAGATAAATCTTTTTTTTGAGATATTTTTCACTTATTTTGAGTTATTGAGTATCAAAACAAATTGCATGTCCATAGTCATTGGTTGATATGGATAAATTACACACCAATATATAGAAATAGTGATAATTAAACCATTGAATACTTTTTCCAAATGTACATGACTTGTGATATTGAACCCTGTACTCTAAACATTGAAAAATTGCATGACCATCACCACACAAAAACCTACAAGAAGACCAAACATATAAAATGTGAAAATGATTTTCCTCATCTGCAAATGGAACATACCAAAATACTTGAACCATATAAATATAATGATGCACTTGCTACTTAAAATGCAAATCATATTTTCTTGATGCTTGAAAAAAAGTTTTATTTCTTTTGGCATGTTTCTTAATGATCTAAACATGTATGAAACCAAACACATACATAAAATAAAAATAATGTTGAAACAACCAAAAATATTTTTGGAGAGGAAACCATAAAAAAATATGAATTAATAACTTTGAAAAACATATTTTGTCATTATGGAAAAAATTATAGATGTCTAGTTTATTTTTAATGCACATGTAGTAGTAAAATATTGTATTTATTAGATGATAAAATTTGAGAGATCAATGAAAAAATAATTTATAAAAAAAAAACATGCATACTTAACAATCATTTCATCTTGATGTTGTTCAATGATACAAAAATTAGGGGATGAGATGCTACCTTCTCAACAAGAGTTTGCACAATAGGTTACATGAAGTGTTTTGGCTATTCCATTTTCAAAGAACATAAAATAATTCTAAAGCTACTAGTTTTGATATACCAATAACCTAATTTTTTTATAAAAAATGTGTTACTCTATTATAGACTATTATATTTCAATTCCAACATCTATTTGTAGCATTTGTCATGTTGAATCTACTTATGCATACAAAAAGGGGGGAAATACAAACATGTTTAAATAGACCAATCATACAATTTTTAAATTATAATAAACATTTAGATAATGATAAATATTGTAGATAAATGTTTTTTCTATATGTTCTATTTCATTAAACTGAAGATAGCCTAAAAAATGTTTTCTTAACATAACAAGAAGCATATTAATTCAATCAAAAATCCACTAATTGAGAAAAATGATTTCCCAGATATTTCAAATCCATCAAAGAAATTTGATCCTTATTCCCCAACCTCATCTCTTAAGGATTTTTGAAATGAAGAGAAACAAAGGATTCTACTTGGGCATCCAAACCTACACTATGATTCTCCTTAATGAATCAATAAACCATCTCTTTAACCATAAATATATCAAGAATAGCTAAAATAAAATTACAAACAAAATAGAAGCCAATTCTTAGTTCACCACTTTAAAAAAGTCTATAGGCAAGTAATCCTTCCCCAACACTGACTCAATTACAACCTTAACATTCTTTCAAAAAAATTAAAGATAACATAAATATGGTTACCAATGATAGGACCCCAAAATGTCTTCTCTATCATGAGTTGATGGAGGTAAACAAAAGGTTGAAGATATGGATTAAAATATTGCAGTCTTAAATAAAATATGTGAATATCAAAAGGTGTGAAAACACTCTCCATATAAATTCTCAAGAAGCATTAAGTAGAAGAGAGATCCCACATAAATCCTAAAAAATACGCATAGTTTATACCACACTTATGCAACCAAAACACCACTATAACATCCAAAAAATATAACAAATGACTTTATATCCTCTCAGAGTTTAAAATAAATCACTTAATCATATTGTTATTCTAAAAAAAGGTGACACTCACTAGCCCTTTTTAAAAGGTCTTATCAAAATCACACAAATCTAATAAATAAACCCTTGAATCCCTTTAAGTTTCCTATCATTTCAAGGATCAAC
This sequence comes from Torreya grandis, assembly GCA_037957365.1. Classification (NCBI taxonomy): domain Eukaryota; kingdom Viridiplantae; phylum Streptophyta; class Pinopsida; order Cupressales; family Taxaceae; genus Torreya; species Torreya grandis. Next base: position 261,771 of record JARHVA010003343.1, on the reverse strand, counting down.
ATGTAAAAATAACTAATAAATATGTCATTAACACACTTTGAACCAATTAAAAAATCAATAATCAAATCTCATATGAAACATTTTGTAATAGAACCTACACATTTTCCTATCAAGACAAACAATCATACTAGCAACCCAAAATCTACTGACATCAATAGCAACAACAACAACCACAACAAAAAAATAAGAATAATAAGACAAAATACAAGATTAAATATACAATCATTACAAAGAAAAAAAAAGCTTGCCAATAATCACTCATGTAAACTGCATTTATTAGTTCATTAAAGTTGAACTAAAATATTAATCATCTTTACAAACTTGCCAATAATATTAATAAATATAATACCCACTTGCAACATTAATAAACTATGTGGAAAGCCTTCTTAGCCCAATTTTTTCAAACACAATCCACCTTAAATAAATCAATCAAATATATTAAAAACCAAACAAAGACCCAAACCAACACACTCATACCTAGGATTAACCCAACCATATAAATAAAGTGAGAGAATCAAAGAGAGAGAAGAGGGAATTAGTCCCTTCCTCTTGAAAGAAATAAATTTTTTCTTAAGGAATAGCTAATCTTGATAGCTCCTTCTTTCATCATTTCCACTTTTTGGAAAATTGCTAAAAACCTTTAAAATCCCCAAATCCATTTATCCACAACATAAGACCATCTTCCACATCAAATCATTCATTCCCAAAAATATAAAAATCCTTGAAGCTTCTCAAATACAATCTTAACCCCATTCAAACTCTTTGTCATATTCCCATTTAATCCTTCTTCCTCATTAAATCCATCTATTCCTTTTCAATTTTAATATTTGCCATTTCATAAATCTTTCTATCAACCCCCATTTTTAAAAATAAAATATTAAATTTTGATCCTCCAGACACTACCAAAAAAATCCTCTTTTTTAAATCCATTTTTCTCAATAATCCACAAAATCATGTTGGCCCTTATGTATGCAAAAGTTAGGATGACTAATATAACAATATTCTTTCTCTCTATAGACTAGAATACATAAGAGGTAAATAACATAGATCATCTGTATACTTTCAAAATTCATCAAAGGTCCTAAAGGTGGATTTATATCTATAATAAAGTACTCTAAACTCTATGTTCTAAGGTATAGGGTTCCAAAGCTTATGCCTAAGATATGGGATATGGTTCTAACTAGATCCCCAAGTAAATAAATGATATAAAAATGGTAAAAAGTAGGTGTATCAATGATATAATAATAATACCACATTAAATTCAATGATGAAAAAAGGTAACCTAGATCTAATATAGTTGTAAATACTAAAATTAAAGAAGGTAAGTGGTGCAATGGTCAGCCAAATAGGGGTCTATACAACCTAAGGGTGAAATGGATAACCTAGAATCCTAAGAGTTATACCAACTTATTCATTATAAGGATAAAATTATGTATTATAAAAATAATCAAAGCATGTCTATCTATGAAATAAATAAATGAAAGAGAACAAGGATTGAGATACTTACCTTTGGGTGTATTTTTAGTGCATCAATCTTCCCTTTGGATCAAGTGGAATTTTGAAAGAGATGTTGGAAGATGAAGACATCAAATGGAAAGAAGAAGACTTATATATCCTTAGTTTTTAACTCTAAATATTGGTACACCTCCTTGGCATGACTCCTTTTATTGAGCTTAAAAAAAACTAAATAAGACTAGACCTCAAAGAATAAGGCTTTAACATAAAACTCCTTATTTTATTATAAGCACATAAATATAAGCATAATCAGAGCAGATGAATGTTGTGTGTTGAGATAAATCATAATTATTACCCCTATATATGACTCCAAACCTAAAAATAACTATGAACTCTAATATGATAGTATCAATTACGGTGGATGTCGGCTGACTCAAAACTATATCAACCAAGTGTATACAGTTGGGAAGACAAAGATAGACTCAGAGCTATATCGATTAGGTTGATATAATATAAGGAATGAAATGCATGAGATAGATTGTATCAATTGGGTCAATACATTAGAAATATAGTGTAGTTATAAAAATGGACATAAATTTGATGAAAAGAGACTCATATGAAGTTAGATTGATAGTAATGAAGAAATGACAAAAGTGTGTAAAATCTCTCTCAAATTACCATGAGAAAATTATACCCCATTCCTAGTACACTTCTTAGGATGTGCACTCAAGTATATTAATGCACTAACAAGTCCTTACAAGAAAAATTGTTAGTAAAGTGATAATAATGACAAATATCTAGAGTATACACATTTTTTAGTGCTATGGAAGACAACCCTTGTTCATTCTAACAATTGATCTTTGTCTCTTCAACCCCTTTACCCAACCTATTTGATAAACCCTATATATATTAAAATCCATTAATTTAGTGAGTGTTTTGTATCAATCATAGTAGCCTCCACCCCTTTTTCTCATCCATATTTTATGCCACAATTTACTCCTCTTCTACTTATTCTTACACACCCTCATACTATTATCAATGAATTTACAATAATTCTTAATTAAATTACCCTGGGAAGAACAAGGGAAACATCTCTTTCTTGACTTCTCATAGACCAATATTTGAATAAAATCATTCCCAACATATTGAGATAATGAGATTTGGGAAAATAAAAATCCAAAATTGATGTTATCTTAATCCTAGCAAATAAAAAGTGTTTCCTACCATAAGATCTTGGATCCATGGTGCAAAAATATCCAACATAATTACTTAAAATTTTGAAAAAGACCTGAGACTAAAATTGAATAAATTATTACTCAAATTTATTTGACTAAAGTCTTTACATCCTTATCTAAAAATTCTCTCTCCAAGATTGAGCCACAATCCTCCCATCATCATTGATCGATTCAATTTTTAAGATCAAATATTTATCCATATATAAGAATAAACAAACCATAAAATGTATTAAGGGAAGGAAGTGAAAAGAGTTCACATCCACCCCTTTCCAATGTTTAATAATGTAATTTTTTAATAATTTCCTTTTCCATGGATATCCCATATTCTTACCAATTATTTCCTTTGCACTGAACTAGGATCTTAAGTCTTCAACCCAAGTTCCCTTAAGTCCAATTTGAATTAGAAATTTGAGAAGGGAAACCCAAGGTTTATTATACCAACCTTTAGAAAATACAATAAAGGAGTAAATATTAGATCCGCCATCTAAGATTTTAGCTACTAACTCATTTCCATAGTAAATAGATTATGTATCTAGATTGTTAGAGTCCTCAGATCCAACCTTTCCCTAAGTCAAGGGTACATTCAAATCTATAGATAAATCCCCTAGATCTAAGGATTTTTTAGCTTCTACTATAGAAAATTTATCTAGATCTATAATTAAATCATCAAATTTAGATCCAAATCCTTTCTTAATCAAAATAAAATCCTCCTTGTGAAGACAATTCAACATATTTATATAAATTTTAATTCCATGCTCTTTATCAAAATCATGAACCATGCTTAGATGTTATCACCCTTTCCATAATCATAATGGATATCCAAATTCTCTTCTAATCTAAACACTACCTCATATTTATTTAAAGATGTAGTTGACTCCAAACGTCACTCCCACTTCCATAGATTCTCCTTATATCAGAACTTATCTTCCTCAATTAAAAAATTCTCAACATTCTTACACAACTTCCTCTGTTCATGTATCCACAACTTCCCCTCTTCCTTTTTTATAGCGTATATTTCTCCTCTTGCAGCTCTTCATATCCTTATTCTATGATCCTCTTTATGTTTACTATGGATATATGACTTTTTTGTCAATATAAATTTATAAATTTTATAAATTAATCTACAAAACACACTACAATATTTAAGCATTATCAAGCTAAATAACTTAAATATACTTTAAGTATGTATTTGTGGCAAACACTTGAATTATGACCCCAATAATTAATCTACTACAAATTCTTGATCTATGATTCTGATAATCAATCTATCTCAAAAGCATCAAATTTTCATGACAAAAAATTGCTATCAATCTCTATAGATCATTAAAAAAATGTTTGTTCTTGTGCACATAACATGAAAATATAATATAAAATCACTTTATTGTTGTTGTTATTTATTTTTTCTTTGGGGGGGTGGTGGGGGGAGGTATAATGTTTAATAGTATTAAATTTATAATTCCATTTTTATTTTTATTTTGAATAAATGTTTTTGAACTTGAATACTTTATCTTATGATGATAACTTACAATGTGAATGAATGAACACCAAAATTGTATTTGTATAAAATTTCATCTTGTCAAAGGTATTAGTACTACAAATCAAATACTTTAAGTTTCTAAACTTTATAACTTCAAATAGGCTTTTGTGGATACTCTTTGTAATTTTATTACATTGTCTTAGATTCAAAATCATAATCCAATACACTCACAGAGACTAGCCACTTTGTAGATCTTTGTTATTGTAGACTCCTAAAAATGGTCCCACAATTTTTATTAGTTTTATTTTATAAAAATTTAGTGCACTTTTTATGTTAGATTAAATTAGTTTGAATTTGAAAATATAGACCCTCTTGTTGACTTTAATCATATTATACTCCCCTTTTACGTGTTTATTACCTCACCATTATTCTAATTTATGTTTATATCTCCTTTAAGTTGGGTTCTTGTGTCCCTAGCCATTAAAATTTGGATTGAGTGTTTGTATTGTTATAATTTAAAATTAAGTTTTTTCTTTAAATACATAAGTATGGTATTTCAATTACATGTGAAATGATCTAACAATTATTCATGATAATCAATTAAGCACTCATAAGTATTTTAGAAGAGAGCTAACAATCATTAGAGCATTTATTGTTGAAACTATTATTTCTCATAGAGCTCTTTACACACATGACTAAAGTGTTTGCATGTACTTGAATGATTTATATTTATGTTAATTATTATTTTCAATATTTTTTCTAGAGTGGTTCTTACTTTTGGGTTTGACACATATCAAAATAGGTTTATATTTCCTAGTTTACTATAGGCCCCTAAAAGTTCACTTCGCTTTCCTTAAACTTCAAGTATTGCTTAGAGAAGAATAATTTTATAGTATAGGTGCATCAAAAATGAAACTTTGGAAAAAATTAGGTCAACATGGGAATCGATAACATGAAAATAAATATACTTCTTTAAACCCTCTTTTTACCATGTTTTTCTTAATTAAGTCTAATTTTATGTTTTTACATTTGATTATGTTTAATTTAATAAGTATGAATAAATATACGAGTATATGTATTGCATTTATAATTTATCTATTTATAATTTATTACTTAATTAAATAATATTTTATAATTTTATATTTTGATTAGGCTTAATTGCATGTGTATAATTAAATGTATTACAATTGTTTTTATTTGATTAGGGTAAAATTTATGGGTTTTAAAGAACACAAAACTTAATTCAAAGGAGAGAAAGATTAATCATTTATGCAAAAAAAGTATGCCTCTACCAACGACAATGGGGAAAGCATAACAATAACATGCCAAGTATAACTAATAAGATAAAACATTGGTTTTGCCTAGCCACTTTTTATGTTATTTTAGTGGTCTTCCACTCTATTTCTACCTTTAGTAACTATCTTTTGTGGTTTTGTTATGAGTCCCTCTAAGCTAGGAGTTTTTATCTAGATTCCCCCTGAGTAGAGGGTCATACAAGATGGTTTTAACACTACTTTAGTACCTTTTACTATTTCTGAACCTTTGTCCAGCCTTCCTTATCTTCTACAACAACATAGGGCTAGTATTTATCTTTTGCTATTGGGTACTCAGATGTTTCTTCCCTAGATAATTCCAAACCAAATGTATTACAATTTAATCTAAATACAATTATGCATAAAATATTTATGCCATGTGTGAGATAACACTTATTAGTCATGGTAGGTAAGTTTTTAATTAAAATCATGCAATATATTTTCTAATTAAAAAACATAATACACACCTGATAAAAAAGGCAAGTGGTGTGAGATCACACCTTTATAAAAAAATACAATAATTTCACTCTAGGTCTACCCCCATGACCAAATTAGAGAGTTGAGACCTCAATTTCACTATCAAAAACATTAAAAAATTTCATGGCATTTGTCACCAAAATTAATAAACACCATAAATAAAAATAACATGGAGAAAAATGATAGGTCACCAACACAACCAACCCCACCAAGGAAGGAGGAGGAGGTGGCCAACTATTTGAATTATGTCCCTAACTATTCTCATGACATGCCTAGATTCAAGTACATGCTTTTATCCATCATGCTCTATATTTTATTTATTTATTTCCTCAATCTACCAACAAGAGGGTGAAATATCTAAAGTTAAATGGGTGATTTCCCCTTAACTATCCCATCTATAAGGCATAAATATTAGTAGGGAAATCCAAGAACAAACACACCTGTTCTGATTCCTCTTGTTAGGATCTTGCTCCTCAGAAAGAGCACAATATGATTACCAAACCAAGCAACTTAATATGTGGAATTAACCAGAATCAACAAGTAACTAGAATTCAGAATAACACAGAATATGAGAGACAATACACAAATTGTATTAACACTTTACAGAAAAGAATACAATAAAGAAGATGCCACTTCTTCTCCACCACCTCTTCAGAGGTTTCCCACACCTCAAGTGAACAGTAATTCTCTCCTCAAAGCTCTCTCTCTCAGGTCCCAACACACAACTCAAACACAGAGTTGGTGTTCACCTCCAGTGCTCCATGCACACCACAAGTGCTCCACGCACTCCACAAGTACTCAAGGTACTTCAAGTAGATCTCCCATGAACCTGTAACAACCTACAATTCAATAGACCATACTTATGGAAGGGACTGCCTTGCCTTTCTCTTAGCTCTCCATGTACTCCACGTACATCACAGTGAGTACACACCATACTCCAAGTAGATCCTGCCTGATCCTGCTCCCTGTTGTGTTGTTGTTCTATCTGATCTCCAACCTATAGATCAATCTGGTTCTGCACACCTGTGAACCTTGACCTTGCACACACACACACACACCTGTAGATCAACGATCTTACTTACCATGTAGATCTCCTATAAGGGCCATGCTCACCTGATGACCAAGATCATACATACCTGAAGAATCCAGCTGACTCTCCAATCCAGCACCCACACGCCTGGTACTGTGGCATTAGGAGGAACACACCATTGCTCTACCTCTCTCTGAAGGAGCTATTTGCTCTCTTACTCCCTAGCACAAGTTTCCAATACAACCATGAGTCTATTATATAGATCTCATCCAAACAATAATTAGACATCTAACTACAATAATTAGATCCACAGCTCTCTGTCTAAAATTAGCTCTAATCATGCAAACACTTGGTTCGTCAACCCACTGCCTATAATATACTCATAGTCAAACCACACAGGCAACCGACATTGGTCCCTGTCTGCCTGGAGGTGATTGACGTCGATCAATCCCTGACCGACGTTGGTTGCTTCTCTTTCACTATCCTACCGACGTCGGCTGATCAGACTGACGCAAGTTGCTCTGACACTCAGCAACCTTCAGCAACCTCTCCAATGGCCTTCTCCATGTCTGCATCAGTGAAGCTTTTAGCTCCACAACCTAACAATCTCCCACTTGGAGATAAACAGCTGCACTGTACCTGTACCTGTACTCTGTCTAATCTGTTTCCTAGTTTGTATCCCTCTTCAAGCTCAATCCTGAAGACAACCCACCACACATCCCGTGGTGTACCTCCTGTCATCCGAGTACCCTGCCACATCCGAACCTACAAACCCATGTAGTGAAGTCCTGACCCTGCATAGCATGAAACCCTGCTATTGGTCCCTCTCAAATACCTGAGAACCCACTTCCCCAAATTGGCTCCTAACTCTCTGATAGCTCCCACTGCATGGGAATACTCAGGCCTATACCAGACCTCATGTGATTTTGGACACTGTACCTGTCCAGCCCTTAGTGTGCTTCGGCTCTGCATCCTGAACCTCACCAACACCTGATTCACATCAGCTCCCACTGGAGACAAAATCTACCTGTGATCTCCATGTCTCCCATGCCAAAGAATTCTGCTGCTCCAAACTCCTCATGACATGCCACTAAACTAATCTTACCCTTAGCTCAGCAAAACCCTGTATGTACAAACCTGCTAGCTAGCATACCATCCACATACAGCAACAGAATGATGTCGTGACTCATCATCCCCTTGGTAAGACAAACCACAATAGTTACCCTGACATTGACTGAAGCCATGCTTCATCTTCCACCTGTCAAACCTGGTACCACTGTCCTGCAGCTTCCTCAAGACCATATGCCTGGTCTTCCATCTCACGTGTCTATTCACTCTATTCTTCAACTAAGGAATCCATTCATCTCTATGCTTTCGCACCAGTTGGCAACCCTACCAAAACTCCTGTTTGGTTCTGCATCATATCCCTGCCATGCTCCCACCTATTTCTTAGATCCTTCCTGCTCTACAATCAGCAACGAGTATAAAGAGGAGGAACAACAAATTTGAGGGCCTACTTACGTCTTCAGTCCTCCATATGGGTGTTTGAGACTCCTTGACAGCGTGCTATCCACCCAAAATCTGTTACAGTGACTGACCTCAGTCACTCCACAGTCTACATCCGATCGACGTCGGTTCCCATGCATCTGTCCCTGACTACCAACCCTACCAACGTCGATGTCCCTGTTGCTAACGTCGGTCCTCCTGATCGACGTCAGTCTTACCTAATGTCGACGTTGGTCCTCCTGACCGACCTTGGTCTTACCCTGCCTGACATCACCAGCTTCGGTCTACACATGACCGACATCGACACCTGTCTGTTCGATGCCGGTTCCTCCTGACTGATGCCAGTATTTGTGTTCACCTGTGAGTGATGAATTTTTACCCGTGAGCTCCCTTGAATCAATCTCCATGTCCAAACTGCCCTGCTCAAAAGTACCCAGCACCATCCACTGGTTTCTGTCTACCATCTCCTCCATAAACACCAAGGCTTTCCAGTTTTTAAGCCTATCAAATACATCTGTCTTCCACTTAAGAACATGCATCTCCTTCCTGCTCATGTGACCAAGCCTACGAAGCCACGTCTCCACAACAGAAGAAGAATCAGTAATATAAACAAGTAGATAAAGAGTACCTATTTTCTTACCACCAGCTAATTCAAGTGTATCCGCTGTGAGAGTTCTTTTGCATCTCTCATCACCCAATTTTCTTGAAGAAATTAACCATATCTCTAAGCCTGGGACCTGCATGACCTTCATCAACACCTGTGTGTTGGCCGCCTACAATTTCAGCTTCACTTCCCCTTTGCCAATTCTTTGGCAAGGCTCACCAGCTCCTCTACCTGGGGTTGCATGGAAAGAGGCAATCGAATCTTTTAACCAAGATTCAACTTTTTCCAAGAAACCTCCCAGAGCATCCTATGCAACAACACCTGCAACATCTGCTTCTTCAGTTTCTTCATGCTGATCTTCCACAGACCAACAATATTCTTTTACCTACTCTTTCTTTCCATGGGACCGTAAGTGACCATCTGTGCTTTTCAACTCCTCCATTCTTAGCTTACTTTCATCTACCATTGCTCTACTCCCACTCAATCAGAAACCCCTGAGAGTGACCTGTAATCAAAACACACTACCCAGATCTAAACCAATCTATTAGTATCCCAACCAAAAGCTCTGATACCAATTGTAGGGAAATCCAAGAACAAACACACCTGTTCTGATTCCTCTTGTTAGGATCTTTCTCCTCAGAAAGAGCACAATATGATTACCAAACCAAGCAACTTAATATGTGGAATTAAACAGAATCAACAAGTAACTAGAATTCAGAATAACACAGAATATGAGAGACAATACATAACTTGCATTAACACTTTACAGAAAAGAATACAATAAAGAAGATGCCACTTCTTCTCCACCACCTCTTCAGAGGTTTCCCACACCTCAAATGAACAGTAATTCTCTCCTCAAAGCTCTCTCTCTCAGGTCCCAACACACAACTCAAACACAGAGTTGGTGTTCACCTCCAGTGCTCCACGCACACTACAAGTGCTCCACGCACTCCATAAGTACTCAAGGTACTTCAAGTAGATCTCCCATGAACCTGCAACAACCTGCAATTCAACAGACCATATTTATGGAAGGGACTACCTTGCCTTCCTCTTAGCTCTCCATGTACTCCACGTACATCGTAGTGAGTACACACCGTACTCCAAGTAGATCCTACCTGATCCTGCTCCCTGTTGTGTTGTTGTTCTATCTGATCTCCAACCTACAGATCAATCTGGTTCTACACACCTGCAAATCAATGATCTTACTTACCATGTAGATCTCCTATAAGGGCCATGCTCACTTGATGACCAAGATCATACATACCTGAAGAATCCAGCTGACTCTCCAATCCAGCACCCACACGCCTGGTACTATGGCACTAGGAGGAACGCACCATTGCTCTACCTCTCTCTGAAGGATCTATTTGCTCTCTTACTCCCTAGCACAAGTTTCCAATACAACCATGAGTCTATTATATAGATCTCATCCAAACAATAATTAGACATCTAACTACAATAATTAGATCTGCAGCTCTCAGTGTAAAATTAGCTCTAATCATGCAAACACTTGGTTCGTCAACCCACTACCCGTAATATACTCACAGTCAAACTACACAGGTGACCGACGTCGGTCCCTATCTACCTGGAGGTGACCGATGTTGGCCGATCCCTGACTGACATCGATTGCTTCTCTTTCACTATCCTGCCGACGTCGGCTGATCAGACCGACGCCAGTTGCTCTGACACTCAGCAACCTTCAACAACCTCTCCAATGGCCTTCTCCATGTCTGCATCAGTGAAGCTTTTAGCTCCACAACCTAACAATATCAAAGGTCCATAACCATCTTAGGGTAAAGGTCACCTCCATGTCCCCCCAATGGTAAGATCCTTCGCTAAGTAGGAGTGGAAAATGAAGAATCACTACACAACCTATGTCACCCCCTACCTTGATCCCTTTTCCCTTGGTCCTTCCCTAGTGGGTCTTATATGGAGAATCAAGGTGTATTTTTTTAATAGTACCCCAGTGGCCAATGAGTGTGTGAAGGTGCTCCACCTCCAGTGCCACTTTCTTTACTTGTACTTGAATCCATAACATGAAATTTGATAATGTAATAATTATGTTAGCAATAGAAAAATCTATCTAAATGCTTCTTTTTAAAACAACAAATTTATATCTTTAAAAAGATTAAAAATAATCTCAATGTAAAAAATATTCTAGATTGTCTTGAACTTTTTAAGAATCTTAGTAGAATCCCCAAGAAAGACCATATGCCAAGAAAAGGGTTCTACTCTTAAGGGATGAAAAGAGTGAATCCATTTCCAAGATTTTATAGCTCTCATACAAAATAAAATATGTGTTTGAGAGACTCAGTTTGTAAACATGCATTACATTTGTGAGAGGCAATCTCACATGAAGTAATCGATCCCCCTTTGTAACCCTTGGTAGAGAATGCACCAAGAAAAAAGGGGTTTTTAAAGCTAAACTATGGTAGATAAAATTGTTTGGAAACTTATGTTCCAATAGAAGGAGGAATTGTTCAAATTCCACTATTTATTGATCATCTCTCAAATAAAATTATGGGGGGTTGATCACTGATAACCAAGATTGGGTTTATACCAAAGTAAATGAATATAAACATTCAAATTCCAATCATACACCACTTAAAGAGGTGATTTAATTCTATTTTTTTCAAGGCATAGTTAGGGACAATAATTTGAATCTCATCAAAGTATTCAAATTCCTAATTGTTACAATTGCGCATGGTTTCAAGAGTAGGCCAAGGTACCCAAGATCATCATTTTGTCAAAAACATCACAAATACTATAGATGTATTTTTTAAAAATATAAAGAGATTTAACCATTGGAGCTTCAACAATATCTTTACCAATGATATTTATCATTAGAGACCACCATAGATAATGTGAATTGATGAATGGTCTAAACCTGAAGTTATACCCTTTCTAGACAAGCCATGGTTTGATCATATATTAATCCTTTCAAACACTTTTAGCCATAAATGTGCCCATAATTTTCATAGGAACAAGAGCAATCAATAGTGTTTGGAACCCAAAATCTTTCTAGGCCCCTCTTCCATAAGGAATTTTAAAAGAGATACAATGTTTGAGAATAACTTTCCAAGATTCCTTACCTTCAATAAATATGGGGACCACTTGGCACATATGGCATCCCTTTGTTTAGAAATGTTAATAATCTCTACCCCTCCAACATATCTAGGTCTAGGATATATATCAGGTTGTTATGTGAAAGCCTTTCGTATCTTCAAAGTTTTCCCAAAGGAAACACTTAAGTAGATTTAGAGGGAGCCCAACAAGAAGAGTAGTACACACATGTTGTTTCTAACACTTAACAAATATGAAACTTTCTTGAAAGGGATAAAGGCCTAGTTATCCAATTTCAGATTTTTTTATCCACTCCCTAGACAACACAATTCTATAATAACCCTTGAAAATCCTATAAATCAAAGTGGATTACTATAAAAATAAACATTTTTCATGATATATCCACTATTGGTAGGCATAATCCATTTGGGTTTAGGGCCATAATATTTTTATAGTATTGAGTCTTATCCCACTAGATGTTAGAGCTGGAAGCAAGGCAAAAAATATGGAGGCACTCCATAGTGTTCTTGACCATAATATCTTCTTTAAAGTTGTAAAGAAAGGAATCATCAACAAAATGCTTGTTAAGGATCTAGTCTTTAGTGGAGTGAGGAAGGGATATACTCTTCACCAAATCTCTGGATGCATAATCCCTACAAGGCACTCAAAACTTTCCACAATGAAGACGTAAAGAGAGGGGGCTATGGAAAAACCTTGTCTAACAGATTTGAAGATACCAAAGTTCTCAAATATTCATAGTAATACAAGCGTAGGCATATCAAAATAAGTTTTTAAAAGTATGCACAAATATAAAACCAAAACCTAAAGATTGAAGCATAAAAAGAATAAAGGGCCATTCAATCCTATCATAATATTTTTCAAAGTAAATTTTGACAAAAAGATATTTTTATCGGAAAGTATGAGCACACTCCATCCCCTCTTAGATAAAAATAATATTATCAAGCATATATTTTCCTTGAATGAATCCAACTTGCTCAAGCTTAATAATTGAGCAAAGAAGATGCCTAATCCTCTAGAGACTTGGAAATAATATTGTGGGATACATTTAGGAGGGTGATATGTCTCTAATTGGTGATTAGTTTAGGTTATCCAACTTTGGATATGAACTTAATGTTACCTTTTATTGATAATATTTCCAATGGATTCATTAGCCATGGATTCAAATAAACTTTGTGCAAATCTAGTCCAACACATTCCTAAAAGGTTTGATATAACTCATATGGAAATATAATATTGTTTGTGGATTTATCATGGGCCATGCTAGTAATTAAATAATGTAGCTCATCAACTGAGAGAGGTCTATAAAAATCCATCATTTTCCCTGGAGTAAGTTTGCAAGACACCACACCTATACACTTCTTAAGAGAAGAATCCCTTTCATCCCCAGAGGCTTTGATTTGGAAGACTTATTTATAATGTTGAAAAAAGGTTTGTAGAATATCTAGTAGACTTGTGAGATATTTTCTAGCTTATTTAATAGCCTTAATCTACATAATAACGTCTAGCTTTCAATTTTTGAAAAACTCTTTGGAAATTGTGTCTCCAATCTTAAACTAGTGGATTCTAGCTCAGATTTGAGCACCATTAGCTTGATGATCTCAAGTAGCTTGATTTTCTTCCTAATTTAGATGTTTTTATTTGTAGAGATTCATTAAGGGATGAAAGCTCCATCTCTTGAAAAAATATGTTGAACTCCTTTATGTGAGTAAAATTATCTTGCTTTCTAAACATGCCCAACTACTTGTCAAACATTCATAAGAATGTGGAAGTGTTTATAATGGAAACTTCCCTTCAATCAATCCAAGTAGCAGCACCATTAGGGAAAGGAAAAAGGTTCTAAACCTACCTAAAATTCATAACAATTATTTCATGTTGAAGGTGCAAAATTTTGATATTAAAATTGGTTACTAAAGGTCTTAGTAGGTGGGTAGAACCACTCTTCAAATTTTTATGGGTTGGTGTTTTGATAGAAGAACATCTATAAGCACACTAACTGGTATATCTAAGCAATAGGTAAAATAAAAATGATTTCTTCTCATAAATAAGTGTCCTATCAAACATCTTAAGAACTCTATTAGTTTCTTCACAAAAATTGAACCAAGTGAACCAAGGAGTTGGGAGTGAATATTTGTATTGATGATTAGTGTCAAAAAAACCTAGCTTATTTTTCATATAAAAACAAAATTCACACTCACTAACACACCGTATCATGAGAAAACCACCTCTTTATCTTCTATGGATTCTACCATATTACAATCCACACAAACTATCCAATTTTCAACAATAATTTTCTTCACCAAGTACTGCTAGAGTGTTGCTCTTTCAATGACATCATTATAGTTTAGAGATTAACTAAGGCAAGGGATAACTCATCAAATTAAAAAACCATTCAAATTATTCAATTAGATGGTTCTACCCCCCCAATCCATTACAAATTATGAAACAAGTAATGTTATCATAGTGATAACCTTACCACATCACATATCATAGATAGACATGTGACAAGTCTAGTGTTAGGCTAGATATTTTTGGCTACCAGATACAAGGAAAAACTAGTAATTTTCACTAATTACAAACTGTAGTTTTATAAAAATGTCAAAATTATTAACTTGAGTGTGGCTTTTGACACCCAACCCATAGGTCCCTCTTACATGCTCTCATGACCCTTTTAGACACCTTTTTGCTTATTCCCAGTCATCCATAGACTTTTGGAATTTGATTCTATCTCATCTAGGCTATTTTTTCCATGCTAATTCCATCCCCCTAGATCTTGCACCTATAGGACAATATTATCCAACTTGGACTATAGCACCAGACCCTAAGGTGTCCAATTTTGGTGCTCCTATCCAATTGCATTTTGAACTCCAATGGTTATTTCCTTCTGGTTCTTATCCTTCATCTTGTCGGTCTAGTGTGAATACATTAGACCTATGACCAATAGATATCTATAAAATCCCATTCAAATTTCATTTAGAATGGGTTGGAAAATATTATAAAAGTAAGCAAGAATACAAGTAAAACCATTAAGGCAAATTTCTCTATTCTCTACATATAGCCATCCAATACAGCTACAAACATATCCAAATCCTCACACCAGTCCCTATCCACTTTAAACACACCTAATTTATCATTTTTACATCCATATAGCACTATTGCACAAAGCACATCAAGTGGGAGAACTACATATGGCTTGATCCCTCTTCATAGTATTGGTATGTAGGCAGTGTGCCCACACAAGGGGTGTGGATACATGTTCAGTGCATCTTACACACACTAACCCCCCCTTCTTTCTCAAGTTTGATCAAAGCATAATGAATTCTAGGGTTTGAATACTAAATTAGCTCTACAAGAAGTTTTGTAGACTTTTAGCAATCATAATTTCATAGGTAGGCTCATATAAAGATAATGAACAAAACCCAAAAAACTCAGGTCTCTACGAGTAGTTTGGACAACAGCGATAGAAAAAGACTATAGCACTAGAGCCTAGGGTATCCTATTTTGGTGCTCTTTTCCTTTCACAAAATGAAAGCAAGGTCCTAATTTTTGATACTATTTCAATCCTTCACAATAAATTTAAAACCTTATCTCAATCATTTCATCCTATTTTCAGCTAAGTCTTATTTTATCTATATTTATTGCTATTTATAGAAAGGCTAGAAATATAAATAAATTATAAAAATTAGTAGTTAAATTATTACAATATTATTTACTAATTTAGTCAACTTAGACCTTTAACTAAATTAGGAATAAGGTTCCAATTTTCCTAAAATAGTTAAATCATTTGGTGAACCCGACTTACTTCATTTACGCATAAAAAACCTTAGAAACCCTAGGGAAAATTCCTTCCTAATTTTTTCAATAATTTTTTGAATTTTTATTTGCATATTTAAATAAAAAATTAACAATTATTTTTAAAATTCTATAGTAATTTTAAAAAAACATTTTTCTTCCAAATCCTAATTGCATATACTACGTCCCTTTAAATAAGAATTTTTCCAATATTTTTCTAATTTTTTACCTACATATTTACAACAAAAATTCACATTTTTTTAAAAAATTTACTATAGTAATTTTTAAAATATCATTTCATTCAAACCCTAGTTGTATATAATAGGTCCCTTTGTTTGCTTGAGGTATCACCTTACATCTAAAATCATATTTCACATAAAAATAAAAATGGATCTCATTTATTTAAAAACATTTTTTGCATTTCTTGCAAATAATAAGGAGACCATACTCAGTCCTATCATATACATGAATGATGAATTTTACCATATGTTAATGCAAATCTTCATTCTTCACATTTCATGCTTACTTTTTATAATGTGGGATGATATTAAGAAAGTTACTACTAAACATATTAAGATCTCTTTCTTTCAAAGCAATGTTTATTTTTCTTTAATACAAGATTTCATTACATACTTTCTCTCTCTCATATGGAATAATTTTCAAGTCTATCTTGCTA
This sequence comes from Torreya grandis, assembly GCA_037957365.1. Taxonomy (NCBI): domain Eukaryota; kingdom Viridiplantae; phylum Streptophyta; class Pinopsida; order Cupressales; family Taxaceae; genus Torreya; species Torreya grandis. The sequence goes on along the minus strand of JARHVA010003343.1, from coordinate 245,128 downwards.
AACATATTAGAAACGTCATATCACAAGTCAAATTTTTTTATGCATTAGTGCACAATTACATGCTCTCTATCCCTTGCTTTCTATCTCTCATGTGGAATGATCTTTATAAACATATCGCTATACAAATTATAACTCAAATTACATACATTTCATTTCACATACATGACTTTTACCTATATGCATATAACTCTTTTGCTAATTCTATGTTTAAATTACAACAATATAAATGAAATAAAATTAAATTTCCAATCCATATTTCGAATGATCAATCTTATGTTTTTAACTCTACTTTCTCATCTCAAACAATGATAAAAGAATTTATAAATGATAACTCTCTTACTCTTACTTTTTATATTGCAAATAAAAATAATGCATGTACTCCATTCAAGGATAACTTAGATGCACATAGTATTCCAATGTCACATGATAATTTATTGCATATTATGAAAGAATTTCCTTCTCCTCCTCTCCCCCAAGAGGGTGATAGCTACTTTCCCTCTAACCATGTCCATACTATCACCCCTCCAAAAGGTGAGGTATCCTATACCATTATTCCTAATGCATACATTCAACCGATAGCTTCTTCAAATCCTCTTCAACATATGTGTTTACATGTTCAATTGGAAGCAACTAGGGTTTGCACTTGTAAGACACTATGGGATCAAATCACCAGTATGAGAAACTTAATTTCAGATTTACAAACATAGAATCAGTTACTACATGGAAAGATCACAACATTAGAAAATTATATTACAATAGAAAAGCCTCAAAGGCACCCTAGTGTCAATCATGTATATGCACCTTCACTTAGTCAATTGGTTTCAAGCAATGTTACATATCAAAACAAAAAATCACAACAAAGTAACTTTATAACTAGTGATTCAAAAAGCATTCAAAGATCAAATAAGATTTCAAGTAAGATACTAAGGGAAACGATTAAATCTAAGTTGATCAAACTACCTCATCTACATTCAGTGAGAAGATCCAAATATTATTGTGCATATTATAGAATGCATGGGCATCACACAAATTTATTTTTGGCATTGAAAAAACATATACAATAGATAATTGCTAATGAAGACCCTATACAAGGTAAATCAGTCAAGCAATCCATAGTGACATAAGAACACATTCACAAAGGGTAAAATTTAAAAATAGTACAAAATTGGTTACCAAAGCATAACTCAAAACAAAAAAAGGATCAAAATGCAAAATTAGAGCAATAAATAGTACTGCAAGCACAAGTAAAGTACAAAAAATATACAAATCTACCTCTCCAAAATGAGGCTCAACTTTCAAAGCAATATGGGTTTGGTCAAAAATATCTACATCAGTTTGATTATCAAGGTCAAGGGTTGGGAAACCATGCTCAAGGCATCACTACTCCTATTCTAGTAGTTGATAATGTTTGTCACCAAGGTTTGAGATTTATTGAACATCCTAAGGCAAATCATTCACATACACAATGTTGAGTGTGGAGCCCTTTGGGGCTATCGCATGACCATAGGAATAAATTTTGGGGGCCTTAAGAGCTCCAAAGATGATGGGAGTATAATTTCATGTTCTCCACATGTGAGTGGAATATTCTTTGTATTCCTAATTTCTATGTATTCTATATTTTGTGGAATTACAAGTTGTTAGATATTTATTTCCATGTGACTTCCTCTTTTATTGGAAGTGGGTCTTTCTTCCTTATTTTTAAGGAGATTGGTTATTTCTTAGAATATGTTATACCTTCCTTGTTATGTAGAGTTGGTTAATATCACATGTTTTTGGAAAAATGTGCCCTTAGAAGGTAGAGAGATGAGCATGGAATGTTCCTCTTTGAGAGAGCTTTTAGATAAGCTTGATGAGGTGGAGGAGGGTTGTCACATGTTAGATAATGCTAATCTTGGATAAGCATTGCACATTTCTCCTCCTTTTGTGTATTTTATTCATTTTAATATATATATATAGGGTGTGGTGTGGCCTTTAGAGGTTGATTATTTATTTTCAAGGTGTGGATTTGAGGATCAGATTCAAAGAGTAGGTATTCTTCAAAGTGCAAGTGTTCATTACAGGGTGTGGTTTAGTAACTTGTGAGATACAACATTGTGCAAGTGTAGGTGAAGGTGAAGCTTTTTATGTAGTACTTTATACAAGATTTTTCTTCTATCTCTATGAGAGTTCATTGTAATCTTGTTTTAAATTACTAATTTTTTTGAGAATTTTCATTAGTGAATGTAGCCCACATTGGGTGAACCACGTTAGATCTGTGTTATCTATGTTTTTATCTTGCTCTCATTTATGCTTTCATATTAATGGTGAATTAAGGAATTTTTCCATGATGAATGTTATTACATAGCTTTATATCTAGTTTATGGTAATAGTAGATCTAGATTTAAGTGTTTTTATTCCTAACATCTAGTATGAGAGCTTGAAGTGGTAAATCACAGGAAGGCTATTAGCTTGAGTGGGAGCTATGGGAGAAGAGATCAAATTTAGAGTGGAGAAGTTTGATGGTAATAATTTTGGTTTATGGAAAATGTAGATGGAGGATTACCTATATCAGAAGGAGCTACATCACCCCTTGGAGGGGAAAGTAAAACAACCTGTAAGTATGAGTGATGCAAATTGGTCATTACTTGATAGGAAGGCATTGGGATCCATGTAGTTATGTCTTACATCCCCTATTGCATTTAATATTTATGATGAGAAAATCATAAAATATCTCATGGATAAACTTGGAAATTTGTATGAGAAACCTTCAACTTATAATAAAAAATTTCTTATGAAAAAAATGTTTAACATGAAAATGTCTGAGAATGGTTCAATAGCTAATCATCTAAATGATTTTAATACAATTGTAAGTATGCTCACTTCAATTAAATTAAAGTTTGATGATGAAGTTAGATATTTTCTAATATTATGTTTTTTGCCTGATAGTTAGGATAGTTTGGTTATGGTTGTGAGTAATGCAGTCCTTGCCAAGGGAAGCTGGAATTTTGAGAATGTTGTAGGTGTGATCCTTAGTGAGGAGAAATGAAGGAAAATCACTAGTGAATCATCTTCAGGGAATGATTTATACATTGATACTAGAGGAAGGAAAAATACAAGAGCAAAGGCAACCATGGAAATTCAAAAGGTAGATCTAAGTCCAGATCTAGATCCAAGATGATATACTAGTATTGTGAGAAGAGTAGACACTCAAAGAAGCATTATTGGTCACTTTGAGATAAGAATACCAAGGAAGAAATTAATGAGTTAAATGTTACATCAGGTAAATCATGTTAAGATGTCTTAATTATTTCAATGAATATTTTTTTAAGTCTTAAATATTAGATTTAGGGACTTCTTTTCATGCCACCTCACATATGCATAATTTTATTGATTATGTTCAAGAGAATCTAGGACATGTTTATCTTGGTGATGATGAACCATGTGAGATAGTAGGGAAAGGTTGTGTTTATGTTAAGATGTAGAATCAGAACATATGGATCCTTAAGGATGTTAGACATATGACTATGTTGATATAGAATTTAGTTTTAGGGGTAATTGGACAGTGAGGGATGTTTAGTATTGTTTACTATAGATTCTTGGAAAGTTACCAAAGGTGCTCTTATGATTTTGAGAGGTAAGAAAGTTGGTACTTTTTATTTGACCGGTAGTGTTGATTCTCTTGATTTAGTTGTTATAGATGGAGATGCAACTATGTGGCACTACATGCTTGATCATATGATCCATAAGGGCATGTAGATCTTAAAAGATAAGTTGCCTACATGGAAAGATTTATATCTAGACTTCTATGAGAATTGTGTGTATAGGAAACAGAAGTGGGTTAAGTTCTTAAAGGTTAGACCCATAAATAAAGAACACAAGTTAGATCTGGTACACTTAGATGTATGGGGACTAGCTTAGGTATCTTCTATTGGTGGATCTAATTATTATAGTACTTTTATTGATGATGCAACTAGGAAAGTTTAGGTTTATTACACTAAAAATAAATTTGATGTATTTAACAATTTAAAGAAGTGGAAATCCTTGGTTGAGAATGAAACAAGTCTCAAATTGAAATGTATCAGATCAAATAATGGAGGTGAGTATTGTATTAATGCTTTCTTTGATTATTATTCTAAAAATGGAATCCCTAGGCAAAGGACAGTTCTAGGAACTCCACAATATAATGGGGTATCTAAAAGGATGAGTAGAATAATAATAGAACATGTTAGGAGCATGAGGTTATATGTAGGGTTGCCTTTACAATTTTGGGTAGAAGCAGTTAGCATGGCAATATATCTGATTAACATAGGACCTTATATGCCTTTAGATGGAGGCATTCTAGAACAAGCGTGGTGTGGTAAGAATGTTGATTATTCTTTTCTTAGAGTCTTTGGATGTGAGGCTTTTGTTCTCATTAAGAAAGAGGATAGGACCAAGCTAGAGGTTAAATAAAATAAATGCACATTTGTTGGTTATGGTGAGGATGACTTTGGTCTCCATTGGAACATCAAAGATAAGAAAATATTTTGGTCTAGAGATGTAGTCTTTAATGAAAAAGTCATGCATAAGGATCAGGAACATAAAGAGTACATAGTATTGGATGACACTATGGATGGTAAAGTATCCAAGGATTCAATTCAAGAACCTTCTACATAAGGACCCCAAACTCCTATGATAAGAAGATATTCTAGGGTAAGAAGAGCACCTGAACATTTTTATCCTTTGAATTATTTATTACTCACTGACAATGGAGAACTAGAGTGTTATGAGGAAGTAATGCAGGTAGATGCCAAGTTGAAATGGGAAAAAATCATGGATGAGGAGCATAGATCTCTCATGGAGAACCAAACATGGTATTTGGTTAGGCTACCCAAGGGAAAGAGTGTATTTCCAAACAAATATATCTTCAAGATAAAATAAGAGGATGAAGGGAGAAAAAGGTATAAGGCTAGGATGATTGTCAAGGGGTTTACACATAAATTAGGTATTAATTTTGATGAGATTTTCTCAACTAATGTAAAAATGACTTTTATTAGGATTGTTCTTGGTTTAGTTACAATTGAGGATTTGCACTTAGAGAAATTATATGTGAAAACTAATTTTCCTCATGATGATTTGGATGAAGAGTTATATATGAAGTAACCATAGGGATATGAGGTCAAAGGGAAGGAAAACTATGTGTGCATATTAAAGAAGAGTTTGTATGGCTTGAAACAAGCTCCATGATAATGGTACAAGAAATTTGATTATTTTATGTTGGAACAAGAATATCAAAGGTGTTATTCTAACCATTGCATGTAGATCAAACATTTTGATGATGGTTACTTTATTATATTGTGCTTGTATGTTGATGACATGTTAGTTGCAGCAAAAAAGATACAACATATTCATATGCTCAAGAAATATCTTAGTGACTCATTTTATATGAAGTATTTGGGTGATGCAAAACAAATCCTTGGTATGAGGATTACGCATGACAGGAAGGAGAGGGAGCTAGTTTTATCCCAATCAAAGTATGTGAAGAAAGTCTTGGAAAATTTTAGCATGTTGGATGTTAAATCTGTTGGTATTCTTTTGGCAGACCACTTTAGATTATCAAAGTAGTATCTGAAGATAGAAGCTAAAAAGCTTAGGATGTCCAAGGTACCTTACTCATCGGTAGTTGGTAGCTTGATGTATGATATAGTTTGTACTAGGCTAGATATTACCCAAGTAGTGGGAGTTGTGAGTAGTTATATGAGTGATCTAGGTTATGAGCATTGACAGGTAATGAAATGGATTCTTTGGTATTTGAGAGGAACCGTTGATTTTGCATTATGGTATGGTAGATCAAATACCACTTTGCATGGTTGTGGACTCAAATATGGTAGGGGATATTTATAGTAGGAGAAGTATGATAGATTATATATTTACTATTGGAGATACAGTGGCTAATTGGATTTATAAAATATATAAGGTTGTGGCTTTGTAAACCACAGAGGCTAGCAAAGAGATGATTTAGTTATAGGAGTTGTTTCAAGAGTTGGGGCATGAGCAGGAAGTTGGGAGAATACACAGTGATAGTCAAAGTGTTATTCATTTGGCAAAGAAATCTGCTTTCCACTTGAGGATAAAACACATTCAGTTATTTTATCACTTCATCAAGATAGCTTTGGAGGAGAACTTGGTGAAGATGGAGAAGATTCATGCTAGCCAAAATCCTAAAAATATGATAACCAAGGTTGTCACATTGGACAAGTTGAGACTATGTTTAGATTTGGTTAGCCTTAGTGGTCATGGAGCAGTGATAGATTTTGTTCAAGAGAAACAGTCTCCAAGTGGTAGATTGTTGAGTGCAAAGCCCTTTAGGACTATCACATGAACATAGAAATAAATTTTGGGGGCCTTAAGAGCTCCAAGGATGTGGGGGGCACAATTTTCATATTATCCACATGTGAGTGGAATATTCCTTGTATTCCATATTTTGTAGAATTAGTTGTTAGATATTTATTTCCATGTGACTTCCTCTTTTATTAAAAGTGGGTCTATCTTCCTTATTTTTAGGAAGATTGGTTATTTCTTGAAATATATTATACCTTCCTTGTTATGTGGAGTTGGTTGAGATCACATGTTTTTGGGAAAATGTGCCCTTAGAAGGTGGAGATATGAATATGGCATGTTCCTTCTTGGGAGAGATTTTGGATAAGCTTGATGAGGTGGAGGAGGGTTGTCACATGTTGGATAATTCTTATCTTGGATAAGCTTTGTACATTTCTCCTCCTTTTTGTGTATTTTATTCATTTTACTATATATAGGGTGAGGTGTGGCCTTTAGAGGTTGATGATTTATTTTTAGGGTGTGGCTTTGAGGATCAAAGTCAAACTTTAGGTGTTCATTATAGGGTGTGGTTTAGAAACTTGTGAGATATAGCATTGTGCAAGTGTAGGTGAAAGTGCAGATTTTTATGTAACACTTTCTACAAGATATTTTGTTTCTATCTTTGTGAGAGTTCATTATAATCTTGTTTTAGATTACTGATTTATTTGAGAACTTTCATTGGGGGATGTATCCCACATTGGGTGAACCACGTTAGATCTGTGTTATCCATGTTTTTATCTTGCTCTCATTTATGCTTTCATATTAATGGTGAATTAAGGAATGTTTCTATGATGCATGTTATTACATAGCTTTAGATCTAGTTTATGGTAATAGTAGATCTGTATTCAAGTGTTTTTATTCCTAGAACCTAATTTGTCAAAGGAAAAAATCTAGATACAACAAAAGTCAACACTAGCATTCCATTGGTTCAAAATCAAGAGATAATGATGAGTGGAATAATACAGGTTATTATGATTTCCAAGATACTGATAATAAATATGAATATTTATAATTATAGTCACATCCATTCCCTCATGATTCATAATCACACATGATTCCTTTGTTTGATATAGGACACCATGATAGGGAGTTTCCCATGAGACTCATCCGTTAGTATTATTTCTTCTCAGTGTTTTTTGTACATAACTTCTTTTAAGCTTCTTTTACATAGTCTCCTTATGATTGATTGTACATATCTTCTTTTTCAATTTCTTGTACATAGTCTCCTTATGATTGATTGTACATAGCTTATTTTCAATTTCTTGTACATAATATTTTTTTTATTGATTATACATAGCTTATTTTCAAAAACATTCACATGTTCCAAAATAACAAAAACATTCAAATAAATAAAAAACATCAAAAACGTTTCAATTGTATGCATTACCTATGTTTTACATTTATACTACCATGCTAGACTTACATTTTATTGTTCTATGCTATTGTATGTCGATTTATCAACATAACTAGGTTTCATTTGATCTTCTTTGAGTGTGTGCAGTGACATCTAGATTCTTGATTACTTCACTCTACCCATTGAGGGGGCATCCTAATTCTACATTTGAGACATACATCGATATATCTACCCACCAGGGGCATATTTTACATGACTACACCATCCAAGTTATGTCATTCCTACACCACACACCCCAGTTATCATGTTGATATACATTACTTACTAGCTTACATAGATTACTCTATTGATATTCGCTAGTATATAACACTTGTGTATTAATTAGCATATACCTAGTCTTGTACTTTGTGTCTTGCATACTTTCACTTCTTATTTTGATTAGTTAGATGTGATTGTATTGCTAGAATTTACATGCTTTATTTTCTTAGTTTATGTAACTAGATATGATTGCATTTCTTAGTTCCTCTTCCATATATTATGTGTGCCTTAGGACATTTACCAATGTCCTTCACTTGCACTCTTCTATGTGTCTATGGCCCTTGTGCCAACCTTGCTTGTTTCAATTTTATGTGTATTTATCATTTGAACATGCCTTGTATGCTTGCTTCCCAGTTTGAGTGATATGTGCCCATGTCCCTTCTTTACTTAGCTCATTGGCGACTCTTGTATGCTTCTTGCCTTGTGTGCTTGTTGTTTGTTTGTTTTTCAATTGTTTACAATGCCATGATCCATATCATACATTCTCTTTCTTTCTTAGATTCCATGATGGATATCATGTTCCATCCCTCCTTGACAAGTAAAAATTAACAATTAACTAGACTTCCATTTCTAGTTCAATATATTGCACATGCTATTATATTCTTATATCTATCTAGGCATACCCCTATTGATCTAATAATCTCTCCTACAAACCATGATATATCTTGTCAATTATCATTGCTATATCATGTATTTTTATAGCATAACACACTTACAGGGCTCTTTCTTTTAAGGGTAGTCATTACAGGGTCTTCATTCCTACCCTTAGAAGAGGGGGAAACAAACAGGGGTTTTGTCATAGAGATTAGAGCTCCTGTTGGTCAAAAAATCAATTTTTAGAACATTTAGAACAACCAGGCAAAATAGACTAAATAAACAGTGATAATTACATAGTCTTCAAAATCAACATAGGACAAGAGTGCCAACTTTGGATTATAGATCTAGATAGCAAGGTGTCCTATTTTGGTACTCTTGTTCAAATAGAAAAAAATAGATTTTCTAGAAACAAACAAAAAAGTAAGCACAATTATAGTTTTGTCAACAATAGTTTATTTTGAAATCAATAGTTTCAGTACAATTTTTCTCAAAGAATTCAGATATAGAGGGCATCATATGTGGCATAATGGCTCTTACTTCTAGTTTTAGATTAGGCAATTGGTATAACTTCTAGATCAGAATCCATGTTATAGACACCAATGATTGGGGGCAAAGTGCACGACACATTTGCTTTCTCTTCTTTATAGTTTATGGCATTACCCAGGCATTCTCAATAATTACATGCCTTATTCTATCTGTAGGTGGTTGGAAAAAATTTCAAGTGGCTTTCACATAAGCCTATTGCCAAATTTTAGAGTGGCTTTCATAGAAGCCTAATCTCCACCTTTTTTAAGTGGCTAAGAGTGGCCTAGTTTCCAGCACACATTTAGCTATCCATGCCACATTTTCAGATTACAGAGCATTCATGGGCTTCAGGATCCATCTCATATGGCACACATTCATATCAATATCAGTTCATAACTTCACTTGGCGGGTAGTGATGGATCAAAAGGACTAGCTATCCTTTGTATTCTTGAGCCACCTACTTAGAGGGATTGGACACATAGTCCAAACATTGATTAACACACACATGATCACATAGCTTCACTTAGTAGGTGATGATGGAGCTAAAGGGTTAGCCTTTTCATTCTTGAGCCACCCTTAGGGAAATAAGCACTCAACTCCATTTGTGATATTAATCTTGGTACAATATCATTCAACACATACCCAACATCACTCAATACCATAATAGGTTTTGTATTGGTTTGCATACCTGATAAGGTGTATTCATTCATTTCTCTTCCTCTCTCTCTTACCCAATTTTTGTATGTTTTTACTTTAGATAGCGTGTCTAGTAAGAAATGATCTACTCCTAATTTTTTTTATAGATTTACACTTTATGACGTGCTTTCTCTATGCACACCCAATATCATACAACTTCATGAGATTCACCCTTGTAGGTTAGTTCAGGTACGCTTTCTATTTTTCCTTTATCCTAGTATTTTACTTTGTTGCATCACTATAATAAAGGGGGGGAGGGAATGTAGTCATATAAAAATGTCAAAATTGGTAGCTTGAGTGTGGCTTGTGACACCCAACCCATAGGTCCCTCTTACATTCTCTCATGATCCTTCTAAACACCTTTTTGCTTATTTCCAGTCATCCATAGACTTCTGAAACCTGATTCTAGCTTAGCCAAGCTGATTTTCCCATGCTAATTCTATCTCCCAGGTCCTGTACCTATAGGACAATAGTGCCCAACTTGGACTATAGTGCCAGACCTTAGGATGTCTAATTTTGATGCTCTTATCCAATTAGATTTTGAGTTCCCACAGTTATTTCCTTTCGATTCCTATCCTTAATCTTATCAACCTAGAGCGAATACATTCAACCCATAACCAATAGATCTCTATAAAATCCCACTCAAAGTTCATTTAGAAGAGGTTGGCAAATATTATAAAACCAAGCAATAATACAAGCAAAACTATTGAGGCAAATTTCCCTATTCTCTGTATACATCCATCTAATACATCTACAAGCATATCTAAATCCTCACACCAATCCCTAGCCACTTCAAGCACAATTAGTTTAGCATTTTTGAATCCACATAACACTATTGCACAAAGCACATCAATTGGGAGGACTACATATGGCTTGATCCCTCTTTGAAGTATTGGTATGTAGGTAGTATGCCCACACAAGAGGTGTGGATACACGTTCAGTGCATCTTAAAAATATTAACCCCCCCTTCTTTCTCAAGTTTGATAAAAGAATAATGAAGTTTAGGGTTTTAAGACTAAATTAGATCTACAAGCTTTTCTATAGACTTTTAGCAATTGAGATTTCATAGGTAGGCTCACACAGGGACAATGAACAAAACCCAAAAAATGCAGGTCTTTACGAGTAGTTTGGACAATAATGGCAGAAAAGGACTATAGCATTAGAACCCAGGGTGTCCTATTTCAGTGTTGTTATCCTTTCACAAATGAAATTCAGATCCTAATTTACGACACTATCCCAGTCCTGTATAGCAAATTTCAGACCTTGTCTCAGCTGTTTCATGCTATTTTTAGCAAAGTCTTATTTTTTCCATATTTATAGTTATTTATGCAAAGGTTAAAAATATAAATAAATTATACAAATCAGTAGTTAAATTATTGCAATATTATTTATTGATTTAGTCAACTCAGACCTTTAACTAAATTAGGAATAACACTCTAATATTCCCAAAACAGTTAGATCAAAAACATAAAATATGCAGATATGGAAAGTTTTGGCAGCTGGACCTAACCATATACTTTTAGGTTGGGTTGGTTAAAATACATTCTATGAAAAAATTAATTAGTAACTATCAAGGTGCATTGTCTCACCATCTTAGCCTTCAAGCACCATAAATTGTTGCTCAAAAACATTTTGTATTGACTTTTGGTGAGAAAGTTTACAAGTTACACTAGTCATCACTCACTCTGCAAAACCTCATCCTCCTTTTTTCTGAGGAAATGGCTTTTTGAAAGTTGCATTGCATATCAACAAGGAGAAAAGGGGTTTTCATGTGCCTTGGAAATGATGTCATGGGAGTGTTTTCGATGAGAATAACCATTAGAGTCAGATAGCTATGACTTGAAAAAAAAGAAACTAGGATTCAAACACTCTTATGATTTAAAAACCATATTAGTTGTATATTGATTACTCACCACAACTTCCCTAAGGTTTGCATGAGGAGTTTGAGGGTCTTGCATAACTAAGGCTTGAGCAACTAGCGACTTGTTTACAACCACTATGGCTATGGTTGGATTAGCATTTGTAGTAGGGGATTTGTTGTTATGAATATTTTGATTATTTCATCGGCCCATGACTTGCCAACCATCTTTAGCCCCCACTTTGGGTTTGATTTGTTTAATCATGGCCTAAGACAACAGATTGGCAATGGCCATGAGATCATAATCCTTTATCTTATGTTATGTAGATTGAGAACATAAATAAGTATTGTGTAGGTTTATGTACATCACCTATTGGGTGAAACATAACACCCGAATCTGAATATTTATGGTTTCCCATAAGTCTTAGTCGAGGTTAACTTCCACACAGACCCATTTTGTAGTCTAACGGCATAAAACTATTTAGTTTAGAAATAAATGAAATAACCTAAGAGTTTAATCAGTTGCTCCATGAATGGTCATGATGATATATGCACACCATAAAATTCCACCCACATTGGGACCTTGAGCTTGTCTTTATAAAAGACAACAAATTCTTAAATCCAATGAGAAAAGACAAACATAGAACTCTTAACATAAAAAGGGGAGTCCTTATGAATAGCAAAGCAATGTTTAGGCTTTTCAAAATTTAAATAGGAAGAATCCTTTACCCATGTTTTGCACTCTTATGAGTTTAATATCATGAGATTATCATTGTGTATGAATCCAGAGGGTATACATCCCACAAAGTAACTAATAAGGATATGTGATTCAAACAACTAACATATTTTTCAAACTCATTCAAAACATCATAAAAACCACAAAGTAACTAATAAGGATATGTGATTCAAACAACTAACATATTTTTCAAACTCATTCAAAACATCATAAAAATTAACCTGAGACGAGGGTACATTACTTTATGAAATACTTTAAAAACAAACTTAATTTTTTTTTTTTCAATACCATTACTTCCACTTCTAAAATATGCATAACATCTAATAATGCAAACTCTTTTAAAAAAGATCATAGGATGAATTTTAAAACCAAGAACAATTATATGACACCGTAATTATTAAAAAAAAGACATAACAAAAGTGATAAATACCCCCAAAACAACTCACTAACCAAAATTTCCTTTACACCAGTTTTTTTATCAAATCAAAAACTCATCGAGTAACCTTACGTTTTTTTGCCTAAATGATTTTTTTATTGAAAAATTATAGTTTGACCAAAGTGTTTGGAAACTTCATCTATCAAGGTGTCATTTTGAGTAAAACGAGCCTAAGTCTCTCCCAAAAGTATAAATAAATGACATGTGTAAAACATGCGTAACCAATCGAAATTTGAACTATTCAATCTTTTGGAGTGGGAGATTATGATCCATACATTTCGCTTAACCGTTATCTAACGGTCAACTTATAATGGCTTAGTCATAATCCCCCATAGAGTTTCAAGTCACCTCGGAGCACCTTTCAACCACAGACATTAATAACTGACATTGTTAAATTGTCAAAACTGACATTGGCACCCAAATCATCTGGTAATGTTTCGCTAAATGAAACTCAAACTATTTAATTGTACATAATTTATTTTCATTGTCGGATAAATATTTTGATGTTTCAAAGTATTTTAGTATTTATTGATGTCATGTGCATGATTAGCCATCTAAATTTATGTGGGATTTAAAGTGTGTCTTATCATTTTATGATATATTTGTGGATAGTGTAACAATGCATTTCACCATCATTTACATTAGTTGGAACATATTTTCTTTTAATAATAATTTTATAATATAGAAACATAACATGTTTCATGTTTGTTTTATTGGGAAGTATTTAAATAATTTGTCAATTAAATATTTTTTGAAATTTTTGAAAAAAATACATTTTATTGATAGGTTGTTTGATATATAAACTTTAGGTGTGATGATCATCTCTCCAACTTCTTCTGAAAGGAGGTTTTAAGAGTCTCCCCAAGATCTGTTATTATCGAGTCATAGTATACTCGGTGACCTAGTTGGTCTATGCATAACTATTCCATTTCAAGGGGCATGTTGGTTTAGAATACTTTGTTTTATTTATTTTCAAGTCTTTAACAAATTTAGAGGGAATGCAAGTGTTTTTATCTTTTTCATGCAACTTGTTGGGCCCCTAACCCATGAAGCAAGGTTTTCGTGCCAACATGATAGCCACCAGGTGTGAGAGGATCAATTTGTCGAGTGGTTAGCCTTTGGGATTTTTGTAACTAGCTGGAGGTTGCAGCGCAAATCTTTCACCAACTGGCAGGGGACTAACCATCTCCTAGATTTTAGAGCATCATCAAAGATTTTATGAGACATGGTAGGTGCCGTGCAAAGTTCCTAGAGTCGTGGAGCCGACGATTATAATGACAAAGTTCCAACTCGACAATCAACGTGCAATTTCCACCCTGACAAAGATGCTCCTCAAGGCTTAGTTAAGGAGCTCGAGCCAGAATAGGTAGGGGAGAGGAAGAACTGTAGAAAAGCTTTAGCAGAATGAATTTACTTTGCAAACATTAATCCATCTGCCATTAAGGTTTTAGAAGTAAAATGGAGGCCACTTGGCTCCATTTATATGTGCCCAAACTCATTTGTGAGCCTTTGGGTTGGTAATGATATGATATGAATATAAACTCTGTTATGGACTTTGAACAATGATGACTATTGTTGCATTTAACTATTTTATGTCTAGTTTACATGTCTTTTTGTGTTGTTAATGGGATGCAAAAGTTCATAAGGTCATATTATTGCTTGAATTATGTTACTTAATGTTCATGCATTTTACTAGCTCATTGCTTTAATAGAGTTTTTGCACTTTTTGTGATGTCACCATTAATTTGTATGAAAGATGAGTATAGGCCTACACTAATAACCCAATACTTGTGTAATTCACATTTGTTTAATATGAGTAAAAGCAATCCTATAACCCTTTAAGCACAGATATGACACTAGGCTTAGTCCATGAAAGGTTTTCAACTATGGATCTGACTTAAGTTTCATCAAATTTCTTAAGTCCCCTAATTGAAGCCTCGTGCTGTGACACAACTAACCCAACTTAGGCCCTAGTTCTTTCACAATTGCACTTTGGGTGAGTGCATAAGGCTTATGCCTTATGTGGATTAATGTCAGTGTAGTTGATTGTTAAATGTTGAGCGCAAAGGGAACATCCCATGCTTGCACCTGGTTGTAGTAAACCAAGAACTATCTAAATTTTTAAAACATTTTGGTTCTGTTGTTGGGACCCGTGTTGAATTTTGTTGTTGCAATGGTGTGACAGAACAATGTATCGACTTTCTCTCAAAAACATTAAACACTGGTTGCAGTAGGTGGAAGATAGTTTTATGATGAAGTATCTAATATGTAGAGGACAAAAGCTAAGAAAATGGGTTCAAGACAACCTATATGATGCTTTGTATGAGGTCTTTTTATTTGAGTTACTTCAGCATGTATATTGATGGTTGGATGGATATTCAACCCACAGAAGAAGAAGCTATGGATGGTGCTATGAGTGGACAAAGGAGCGCCTAGAAAGGCTTGAGACCCTGGATGCTACTTGGTCTAGAGCAATGGATAAGTGGTGGTAAGGAGCCCTAAATAGCTATGTACTTGAGTTTACAATCTCAACATATTCATTCCTTGAGGAAGCAGAGTACTAGTTTTTACGCCACCTTAGAGGCACGTTTGTGAAAGAGTTTGGTGCATAGCTCAAAAAGTTAATGGTTGATTACAATTTTGAAACTTTAGGAATGGAAGGCTAAAATTATTTCATGTATGAGTTGTGCAAAGGGGGAGAAGGGGATGTGTAAGTGAGGCATAATGGAAGAGGATGAATAAATTAACACCTAAGAGCTCAAAAGACATACCTATAATAAGATATGACATCGACTGATAGAGTATCTAGAACCTAAAAGTGCCGAGAGGACCCATAGCAAATAGGAAGGGCATAGGGAAGGATCTATTGAAATACAACATCATGAGGATGAGAGATATAATGAATCGATGGACCAAGATCGACATTTGTTAGGTGTGGAATTCGTTGAGTTCTTACAAGATTTGGGGACTATAGATATAGAAGTACAAAAGTGCATGCTCACACGCTGGATTCCCCACTTGAATAAAGTACAAAAGTACTTTTTGACACTACTAATACCTCAGATCTTAGATGTTTCACAAATTTGGATTATAACTTTTTTATTAAACATATTATTTCATACAAGGAAGTGAGTGTAATTACCTTTAGACCATTGGGCCCTGGCTCACCATAATAGAACTTGACCACAAACATACCAATTCAATCGATGTCAGCAATGCAAGGTGGGAAACATCCCATAAGAAGTGGTCTGGTGCCATAAAAAAGTAGCACAACACCAATGACATCAGCTATACCAACATTAATGATAGGACCAATGCTTAACCCCATGGCTGGAGGCATTAAAGGACTATCCCTAGGATATGCACTAGGGGGATAAGCACCTCAAGTACCATTTACCCTATATCAGATCTACTACGAAATGGCTATGCACCTACCAGAGTATCACAACATAGAAAATGCCATAGAACATGTGTTAAAGTGTGAACTATAGTGGCGTATGCGAGACATAACCCAGTCAAAGTACAAGGTTACTCAGTTTTTGACCATTTTACTTGATCGTGCCCACACCTGGCATAGAAAATTTGATCCCAACCAGGCCATGGTTGACTATGATACCCTAAAAGATGCATTCCTAAAATAATTTAACATCCAAAGTTTGAACAATAGAGCATCACCATGCTAAAATAAATTACCTAAAGACTCTCAGAGAGTGTGCACCTGTATGATGCAAGGTTCAAAACTCTCCTATCAAAGATACCATATGATATTCACCCTTCTCACCATACACAGTGGTTCATTGGGGGGATGCTTATGTCATTTAGAAGAGTGTTTTCCTTAAAAAAATTTTACTAAACTTCAAGAAGCGCTTGAATTCATGCTCAAAACCTAGGCAGTCAAAAGTGCAGACATCAAGATCAACCCATTAATGGTAGTGAAAATTGCATCTATGGCCTCCCAGCTTCAAAATCTTACTTTTAACTCTTTGCATGATGCTCAAAGTAGACTATGGTACACCTACTATGAAGTAGAAGGCCATAATAGATCTAACTTCCCATAGAGGAATGTGCACACCCTACTTCTAAGTTGGAAAAGTTTATCGAGAAGTGCATAATGTCTAAAATTATCCTTTATTGTAATGCACTAACCAAGTTAACATAAGGATCTATTATTATTTGTGTGACACCTACACCCATACTACTAATAATTATTGAGTGATTGACAAAATGTGCAAAAACATGGAAAGGGATACATGATAGGATACCACAATAGTCAAAGGGCAAGTAAACTAAGGTAATAATGGCTACGAATAATAAAAGACAAGATTTGGGATGCAATGAGGCACAAGAGGGAGAGGCAAAGGATGTGATGGGGGAAGGATCCCACCATTCTCATGTTATAAGTATGGCTCAATAGAACATTATAAGTGTGATTTCCCTACACATCCCACGTGCAGGTGTTATTGAGGGCCGCACAAGGTCAAAGAAATCCCCAACTTATATAAAAAGTTAACCCAGAGTATGTCTGGTATAGACAAGGGCACAAGAATGATCATGGATGAGCAAAAAACATAAAAATGGACCCCAAAAGCACAACATATGCACATGGAGGCAATTGAGGTACAAACAACTATGTGAAGTGGATTCACCCCTCAATCATCAGTTGCACCAATACCTGAGCTACACCTAAAGTATGGGTAAAAGGGTTAAAATGAGTGCATAACAAATCCCAAACCAAAAGTTGTATTGTAACTAGACCCATCATGCCAAAAATATGTATTCAAATAGGCTATGAGTGTAATCCAAAACTTGTAAGGGGAGCTTCAATTAGTATAAGACCTAAAACCATAGGTTATCACCTCTTTTAAGAGCAGCATAGCCAAGAAATTGAAGTACAAGAATTGACTGAGCTCCTATGCCTCTTGTAAATGGAGGGAATGCTACCCTTATTGAATAACTTGCTCTTATAGCATGTAAGTCAAAATTAAGTTGAGGTCACCACACCATGCATAGAAAGGGCATGTGAAGGACATACTCAAAATGTCAAATATGACCAAGAACTCTTAGTGGATGCCACTATTGACAAATGGTCTATCCATGATGTTCTTATGGACATAGACGTCAAGATCAACATCTTAACCAAGAATTATTGGGATAAAATGGGAAGACCAACTTTAAGATCCTCCCCTCATGTAATTTTCATGACCAATAAGACCTGGGCAAAACCTATCAAAATTCTAAAGAGCATATTTGTAGATATCATGGGCATCAAAATTTTCACTAATTTTGAGGTAATAGAGTTAGCAGAGTAGGATAACTACCTTGTTCTTCTAAAAATTCCATGGTGATATGCAAATAATGTAGATATCCACTTCAAGAGGCACTACATGACATTTGAAAATGGAAAGGAGAGGGTAGTTATACCTCTCTCAAATGACTAAAGATCCCCTATGTTGAGAGCATAGATATTGAGGATGAGATCAACCATATCTATAACATCACGGCTTAAGGTTCCAAAAATCTAGACTTGAATGATCAAGGAATTCTCTCTTAGGAAGATGGACGATTAGCCTTAGATACCATTGATGTTGCTTGTGACTGATGGGTCGAGGAAGCATATGAAACCACTGGTTGATGGTATTGATTGGTACACACAAAGGCAACAAAATTATTAAAGACATGCTAGATATAGATGGATCATGCTACGCCCTTAACATTTGGCATGTCTAGGGATATGTGTGGCTGACTTGTGGATTACATAACTCTTTTGTATTCTTATGACATTTCTCTATGTTCTTAATTAGGTTGGCCTATAGAATAACCATGGCTAAGTAGACTATATATAGGAGGTAATGGTTAGTCTTTCATCATCATATTAAGTATTCTACTCTTATTACATTGTTATAGAGGTTGCCCCCTCGAAGTGGCTTTCTTATAGTATCTAGTATTCTACTCTGCTATCAATTATTATTGTGTGATCTCTTATATTTGCTTATTCTATGCGATGTATAATTATTTTGTGAGAACATATAAGTAATTTCATTACAAGTGGTTCAGATCTTTGATTGGGCAAGTTTCTTATGGTGTTTTTTTAGATCTGGAAAGGCATAACTTCTACGAGTGGAAGGAGGAAAAAAACATAACTTGCAATTGGGGAAGAATCAGTGTAGTATTGTTTGAAATGATTTTTTGAAAAAAAATTTAAAAAAAAGTTAGGAAAAAAAATTCCCTTTGCATATTTGCAATCATTGGATTCATCTCGACAAGATGATCGTAATGGTATATTCTACCAGTACACTTTTTTAGTGCCAAATTTTTTTACCTTAGTGCGTAAAGGTAGTCATTAGATCTATCTTGGTGAGGTGACCATAATGGTACCATCTCTTGGTACACTTTTTTGTAGGTGAAAACCCTCCTAGGGTTTGTATATGATAAGTCTTACTCAGGGAAGAAAAAGGGGCTAGAAACTCCTAAGACTCTTGGTGATGACATGGAATATGGAACTTCAAATCCATTGATTTCCCAATTTTAGGCTAATATAAATGGCTTGGTGCAGCATGATAACTTTTTTGCAATTCAAACTAATGTTTCAAGGATGCACGAAGAGATTAATGGGGTTCACACTCAATTTCATCAAATCACTATGCAATTGGCTACCATTTCATCTTAGTTATAACTAAACACCCCTCCACTTCATCATTCAAGTCCTCCTCCTCTCAACACTAACAACTCCAATTCTAATGTAAAATTGATGTTGCCAAAAGTGGGCATACGTAAGTTTGATGGTAAGGATCCTCTCAATTAGATTACCCAGATTAAGAATTTATTTGATTTGCATCAAAATCCTAGTTCTCAAAAGGTGATAGTGGTATCTCTGTATTTATAACTTGAGTAGTTCATTTGGTATCATTGGTTGTGTTCTCAAAAAAAATAATGGTGCACCTATTACATGATCTATTTTTACTGATGAGTTATTGGCTCATTATCATAATAATGTCTCTGAGAACTACTTTAGCCAGTTAGTCAAACTCTAGCAAATAATAACTGTGAAGGATTATATTCACCACTTTCATAATCTATCCTTATGGGTGGAAGACATCACTGAGGAAAATTTGACTAATCTTTTTTGGGTGGCCTTAAAGATAGGATCCAATTGGAGGTTTAGATGCTTAACCCAACATCTATATCAGAAGTTATCCTAAGGGCATGTATGGCATAAGAAAAAAAGATATTCAAAATTAAAAATCACTATTGATCATGATTTTACCTTTCTATCACCATCATTTCCTCAACCCACCAGATTGACACCTCGACAAATTGAGAAGAAGCAAGCCAAAGGCTTGTGTTATGGTTACAATAGTAAATAGATCAAATAACATCATTGTGTTGAAAATAAGTTGTTTGACATCGAAGGTTCCAATGAGGATGAAGATGATGAAGAGACAATTGGTGTGGATGAAGAAGGTCTTGAGGAAGAATATGATGACTATCAGCCTACTATTTCCTATCATGCCCTTTCAGGTATTATTACTCCCCAAATTATTAAGTTGGTGGGTTTCCTTAAGAAACAGGCCACTATATTGATTGATTCAGGAAGCACACACAACTTCATCAATAGTAAGTTGGTTGCTCATTTGAATTATTTCATTTATCTCACTTTAGACTTTCAAGTCATGATTTCAAATGGTGGTACTATTAGTTGTTTAGGAAAATGCCATAGTATTAAGCTAGCCATTGGAGACTACTTGTTGGATTCTCCTATGTTTTTTATTCCCATGGGATGAGCTGAAATTATTTTGGAAGTATAGTGGCTCACCACTTTGGGAAATATTCAGATGAATTTGTAGGAATTATGCATACATTTTCATTCTGAAAGAAAGACATTTGAGCTAAGAGGATTAAGGGATAAATCTCTAAAACTTTTTATCTCTCATAAAATGACAAATATTCTCCATAAGGGTGCTAAAGGATATGTAGCTCGCTTGTTTTCTATTGAATTTTAGCCAACTCAGCCATCTACACCTCCTGATCTGCAACAAGTGATTGATGCCCATTCTATTGTTTTTGGTGACATGTTGAAAGGACTTCCACCTAGCCACACACATGATCATGACATCAAAATTATTATTGGTAATACACCACCCAACATCAGGCCATATAGGTATCCCTATGCCCAAAAAAGTGAAATTAAAATGATGGTACAAAAGATGTTGGATGTAGGAATCATACATTACATCCAAAGTGAATATTGTTTGCTAGTTGTCATGATGAGAAAGAAAGATGAAACTTGGAGGATGTGCCCTAACTATAGAGAACTCAAAAAATACACTATCAAAGATAAGTTTCCTATTCCTATCATTGATGATTTTCTAGATGAATTAAATGGTGCTTTTTATTTTACTAAGTTAGATCTGTGTTATGGGTATCATCAACTCTGAATCCATGATGAAGACATACCCAAAATAGCTTTCAAAACTCATGAGGGCCATTATGATTTTTTGGTTCTCTTTTAGTCTAACAAATGCACCATCCACCTTCAAGATTTTGATGAATACTATTTTTAGGCCATTTTGAGGAAATTTGTTTTGGTGTTTTTAATGATATCCTCATTTACAGTAAAACTTGAGAAGACCATTTACACCATGTGAAGTAGGTACTCTCCATTCTAAAACAACATTAGTTATATTCCAAACCTTCCAAATTTACTTTTGGAGCTTGTAAGGTTGAGTGTTTGGGTCATCTAGTTTCATATAGAGTGAAAGTGGACCCTAAAATAATCCAAGCAATGGTAGACTGGCTAATTCCTAAGACACTCAAGCAACTAAGGGGATTTTTGGGGATAACTGGTTACTATCATAGGCTTTTCAAAAATTATGGTATCATTGTAGCCCCACTCACCTCTTTATTGAATAAAAACTCCTTTTAGTGGATTGATACAGCTACCAGGGCATTTGAACAATTGAACTGGCTATGTGCACCACTCCCATGTATGGCCACTCTTGATTTTTCTAAGACTTTTATGGTTGAATGTGATGCATCTGGGTATGGTATGGTTTTGTGCTCATGCAATAAGGTAGACCAGTTGCTTTTGAAATTCATCAACTGAAGGCTAAAAATTAGATCAAGCCCATCTATGAGAAGGAAATGATGTCCATTCTAATTGCAGTCAAACAATGGAGACCTTATTTGATGGGTCATCATTTTCAAGTAAATATTGATCATGATAGTCTCAAATATTTTTTAGAACAATGGTTGTCATTTGAAGAACAATAGAAATGGGTAACTAAGATGTTAGGCTATGATTTTAAAATAGTTTACAAGAAAGGCAAGGATAATGTAGTGGCAAATGCACTATCTGAGAAGGATGAATCATTTGAGGCATTACTATGTGCCATGGCCATTCTACAGGTAGATTGGCTAGAGGAAGCATGATTAAAATGGGAAAAAGATAGTGTTACCCATGATTTGATTTATAATCTTTAGCAAGGTTTGGGTGCATTTGAAAAATTCACATGGAAGGGTAATACATTATGGTATAAAGATATATTATACATATGTCACAATTCTTTTCTTAAACAGAAAATCCTTCAGGAACTTCATGCAACTCCACTTGGGGGTCATTCAAGATTTTTTTAAATTTATCATAGAATCAAGTAAGATTTTTTTTGGGAAGGACTCAAGGGCGATGTCTAGAAATATGTGGCTGAATGTATGATCTATAAATAAAATAAAGGAGAAACCATCAAAACCCTAGGTATTTTGTAACCTTTCTCCATTCCTAGCCAATGTTGGGAAGAGGTGTCTATGGACTTAATTACAGGGTTACCAATATATGATGGTCAAAATGTTATCATGGTTTTTGTGGAACGTCTTAGTAAGTTTACTCATTTTTATTCTTTATCATAGCCCTTTGTTGCTAGTATAGTAGTTTTTGATTTTCTCAATATAATTCAAAAATTGTATGGTACCCCTAAGATCATTGTCAATGATAGAGATCCCATTTTCACTAGTAATTTTTGGACTAAGTTATTTGTATGTTTGGGAACCCATTTGTCTCATAGTTCATCCTATCATACTCAATCAAATATATAAATTAAGGTAGTCAATAAATATCTAGAAGGATATCTTCATTTTGTTTTGGATAAACAGGATAAATGGGTTCATTGGTTGCCACTTGTTGAATGTTGGTATAATACTTCTATTCATTATTATTTTAAAATGTCTCCTTTTGTGTCACTATATGGATACCACCCTTCATCCATCACTTCAACCTTGAAGGTCCATCCTAAGTTCTTTGCAACTATAGAACATATTCACCATCAACAGGAGGTCCTTACAAGTTTGTGTGAAAATTTAGCCATGACCTAGAATCGCATGAAGCAGTAGGTAGATCAACATAGGAGTGAGAGGCATTTTGACATTGGTGATTGGATATTTGTTTGCTTGTATCCATAAAAGCAGATGTCCTTGAAGCAAAAAAAAAAGCATAACAAATTGTCCCCTAAGTATTGTTGTCCCCCAAAAATGACTTCTTATTTTTGGGACAACATATGAGCTATTTTGGGCCTGCAGGGCCAAAATTCCTCTCTTCCCTTCTCAAAATTTACTTGGGGGCTTTCAAATTCCTCATTTTTCAAATCTTTTTTAGTAAAAGGAATAATGGGTTCAAAGGTTCAAAGGGTTATGCGCATATGTCAAAGGTTCAAAGTTTAACCATTTAAAGGATCCGTGGCCTCAAGCACTTAATGAGTCTCAAAAGCTTGAACCGTTGAACCTTGAACCATTTTGGTTCATCGGTTTAATGGGTTCAATGTTTAATCGATTCAATGCATGGGTTCAAGATTTCAAAGGTTGCCTTAGTTAAGGAAGGACACGCGCAAAAGAAAGAGTCAGGCAGATGCTACCAAGTATCATCAGCTGAGCCCCATTATGCTTTGTTTTTTAGAAATGGAAAAAGCTACCATGTGTCCCTAATGAAGCTCTTCAAAAGCCACCATGTGTCAACGTCCACGGTTCCTTCCTTCTATTTCACTATGTTGAGTAAAGACCATGGTGGGCCCCAGTGCGAGTGACTAAATTGAAACGAAAGTAGCCAAGTGTCTGCATCTGTGCGACTATTTTGTGACCTAGTCGAACATGAAATGTGTCAGCATTCACTTCTTAGAGTTCCTTATAAGCTGAAAGGTCCCTTTCGATAAAGCTTCTTCCAAAGTTCCACAGAGGGTGACAAGTGGCAGCTGCAAAAGGCTTCACTATGTTTTTTCTAAGAGTAGCAGACCGTGCCACGTGTCCCATATAGAGAGTGGCAGATGCCGACAAGTGTCATCATTTGTGAGAGCCCAACTAAGCCCCAAACATTTCTATGATGTTGTAAAGGCCTGAGAAGGTGGATGCTGCCAAGTGTCAATAGTAGAAGATGCCACATGTCCCTAAAGATGCGAGGAAAGATGCCATGTGTCCTCACCTATTCTTACAGAAGATGCCACATGGCACTTGTTCAAAGAGTAGAAGGTGCCACATGTCAAAGGAAAGGGGCACTCGCAATACAAAGGCACACATAGAGTTAAGGAAAGGTTTCCTTTAGATGAATTATCTGAAGGAATTCCTTTAGACATTTTGTTCGAAGGAAATAAAAGGGACGATAGCCCACCGAAGAATTAAAGCTCGAAGGCCAATTAGAAGACACCGAAGGACATGTTCCCTTAAGAAAAGGTTTGAGCCTCAGAGGGTAGCAAAAGTTGCCAAGTGTCACAAGTCGAGACACAGTTTTGAATAAAGCCTCAAAGCATGAAACTCACCACATGTCCTGACCCAGTGCAACGGAAGCTACCATGTGTCTACATCCACACCCCCAGCCTCTAATAGTTTCAAAGCTTATTCTGATAAGCCTATTTTGATGCAATAGATGCTGCCACATGTCCTCACCCATGTCATAGTGGAAAGCGGCCATGGCAAGTGAGAAAGACATGGGAGAATTGTTAAAAAGAATGATAGGCCCACAAATGTCAAATTTGTCACAATGAAGTGTCTGTTGATTTTAGCAGACTTACAACATGGACTCGAATGCATTCAAAAGAGCCTAAGGCTAGCACTAAGAGAAGGAAGAGATAAACAGGGAAACTCAGTAGGAGTTATTTCTAGTAGGTGAAGCAGTTCACCAGATAGATATTTGGGGCCTGCAAACATTGAAAGTGTTATCTATTTGTCCCCTTTGAGATAAAGGAAAAATAGATAGTTACACGGCTAAGCAAGTGATGGAATGAGAGATTCAGGATCAAGAGGAGGCACTAGAGATGAATCAACATGCCATAGTTAAGATTGCCACCCTATTTTCAATGCAGTCCTTTGACAAACTTGGAAATGCATTCAAGGCATTGAATGCACAGCATGGGCCGTTCTATGGAACTAAGTACCAAACCTCCCTTAGACCTCTATATAATGTAATCTCTTGTATCATTTGAAGGGAGATCTTCCCCTTACTAGAAGTGAAACTTTGCCCAAATTGAAAGGCATTACTGAGACTTTGAGCTTAGATTGTAGTTCATATTTCTTTGATTGAATGAGAAAGCAAGTTACTTGCAGACTTTGCGCTATTATAGCTTGTGTTACTTTAGGAGATTGCTTTTATGCCTATCTTTTTAAAGCATTCTTGTTTATTTGATTTAACAAGTAGAACTAGTGGAGGTGATAAGGAAGGTGTCCTGAAGCCAAATACTTTCAGACTTTGTGTTGTCATAGTTGTCTTCCATGTGTATTTTTATTTTCTATTTCTATGTAAATGACCTTGGGATGACTTTGTGCCCCCAGTGTTCTTCGTACCTCACTCTAGGGTAGTCAAGGTGGAGACTTTGTGCTACATCTTAGATTGTTGGTTACTTTGGACCCTGTTACCCTGTTACTTGTTACTTGAAAGAGTCCTACTATTTGCAAGAACAAGCACTTCTGAAAGAAGAGAAGTGCCTTTTGTCGCTTCATCAGGATCTCTACTTTTTAGGAAGGGATCTGGCTCTTGGTTGAATGCTACGTCTAAAAGAAGAGAAGTGCCTTCACTAATCACCCAAGATTTCTCCTCTATTTGTTAGCATCATCTCTAAAAAATGAGAGATGAATGGTTTATCCCACCCCTGTGTCTTACTTTCTGCTTATATATATACTATATATCCTCTGCATATTTAATAGGGAACCTCCCCTTGATGAGAGGAGAGATTTGTCCCCTATTGATGTAGTAAACTTGCACACCAAGATGACCCATCTCCCTATGTTGTGGTGATAGGAACTATTTTGGTCACCATTTAGCTGGTCGATAAAATATTCACCCAATAGTTTGTGGCGACTCCACTGGGGACACAGTAATTTTGTACAATTTGGAACCTCAAGTTTCAGATTAAAACATCACCTATGTCTTACCCATTATCATTATCACCCTTATCCATTATATAGATTTTGGTGACTTCGTTCCATGTCTTACCCATTATCATTTATAGCCTTACCATCTTCCTCCACCTACGTTATATTATCTGGTCTACAAAACCAAAGCTACTGGGAAAGAGTGCGTAGTTTGAAGCCTCAAGCCTCAAGTTGAAGCAGGGCCAGTCCTTTTCCATTTTTATTCTACAATCTAGCCACTCTACCCAAATTTTTTGTCCCTACTTTTCACAATTAAATCATGGCAGTTTGAGGCCCCTAGGGTAACTCGTTTGGCCCACTCAACTTGACTCTACCTCTGCATGAACTCCCACATAGTTCAAGAAAGAATTTCCCCAAATTCTTTGGTGATGGGATAGTTCACCCTAATGAACACATTGTAGCCTTCAGCATAACTTGTGGTGTGATAGGGGTGGAATTTGAAGACATGGAAGTTAGGCTTTTTGTGGAAACACTACAAGGTACTGCTATAAACTAGTTCTACCATCTACAAGCTAGATTAGTGACTGACTGGGACACACTTAAAGCCAAGTTTGAAGCTAGGTTCAAGCTTGCAGAGGATGCACATGCTTTGCTATCCTAGCTCACTCAGATGAAGAAGGAACCTCATGAGCCTATGAGGGATTTTATTGCTAGGTTCGACAAGCTGAGGCACAGGATTCCCATGGTCACCCAACCGATGCCTCAGAACCTCAAATGCTTCTTCATCAACTCATAATTGCTTGAAGTGAGTTTTGTACTAAGACAAGGTGGCCATATAGACCTTGCTACTACTCAAGACTTGGATACTGAGGTAGAAGATGACCTTATCTTGGCAAAAAAGATAAGGAGAGATCCTAACATAGGCAAACCCTCTTCATCTTCTGAATACTCACCCGCAGCCACCACTGACCCAATGGTCCAAAAGCTAGCAAATGAATTGCTAGCCTTGAAGAGGAAAATGGTACAAGGTATGTCTTATGCTCCTCTGTATAGAGATGCACCAAGGAGTACATTCCCCAATCAGCCATATCAAGGCAATGCTACTAGAAGTCAAGGGCAACCAAATCATCTTCCTCCTCCATAGAGGAACCTTGCCCTTGAAGCACCTCCAACCAACTCATTAGTTGGATATTTGGAAATAAAACATGTTTCTTATTTCTAACCTGAGGTTGAGCAAGAAAATGGCACTAATCTCTTTAAGGAAGATCAAGAAGAATCAGCTGGTGACTCCCACATTAGTTTCCTAAATTACCAGGATGAACCCAGGAGTGAAGGTGAAGCAGTCAAAGGATCAAACGTAGTATTCACCCAGTCTAAGAATCAGTTAGCCTAGTAAGCCGACAAATAAAAGATAGAGGAGTGACCCCAACTAGCAATTTCAATTACTAAGTAGTGAACCCCTCTCCCTTTCTAGTTGAAGGACCCGATGATTGCCAAAGAAGTAATTACATCGAACATCTCTGCACCTTCTACTTCAAATTTTTAGACTAGTCCTCCCCTTCCCAAAAACCAAAAGGATGAACTCCCATCCTCTCCTCCAAGTCCATCTCAGTCATTTGACATAGTTGATCATGTCAAGAAATCCAAAATTCAAATGACTAAGTTTGAATCCCTACAAGCCAATCTTGAGAAATTAAACATTGGTGGAGAACCAGGTGTGAACATGTCTGAGGCAAAGATTGTGGTTACCCAAATGTCAACCCATACTACTCAAATTCTATTTGAGCTTTCAGGTAGAGGTAATTACCTCTTGACTACACAATATGCTCATGTTTCAACTGATGAAAGTCCCACAGCTGACAATCTAAGATTTGATCCAAATAAGGCATCAAAATAATTAGTAGGGCACAGTATAAATCAAGAAGGATCTTCCATCTCCAATGAAGAGAAATTTGATGAAAGATCAACTTTTGATGATGCTTGGATACTGGAATGTGATGGCAGAAATTCTTCTATAGCTGCATGCAGATCTCTGTTGCTCGAATTGAAGACTGATCAGGATGAAGAGGTCAAACTCCTTCACACCAAAGGAGATGTTGAGCTGACGATGTGTCAGGGGTGTGATGCTGACAATCAAAATAAGTGCTAGATTGAACAGTAGAACAACAAGCTATGGTGGTGGACCATACTACCATATTCCAAAGTCAACAAAAGGAGCTCTTCATAGGGAGAGAAAGAAGCTAAAATTTTTAGAGGGAAGACCACATCCCACCATGGGGCAAGAAGAAGAAAAGGCCAAGTGGAAGATGCAAAAAATTGGTTTCTTGGTGGAGAGCTCCATTTGCTTGCCACCGTTTCTGGGGGAAAAATGGTTTCCTACTGGTTTATCAGGATGGCATCCCCTTTTCTTTGTCCCATGATGAGTAGCATCTGAAGTACTTCAATTCTTGAAGTATTAGATAAGTTGATCTGTATATATGTATATTTGTATAGTTTCTATTTCTGCTTTGTTTTGTTCATTTGTTTCTTTTGGAGCCTTTCTTTTTAAGTAGCATGACTCTATAGCCCAATGGCACACTTCAAGGCACTAGAGATTCTAGTTTCTAATCCCCTCAGCTTTGTTTCAAGTTTCCAAATTGAAGGAAGCTCCCCAATAGGAACCAGCTATTGTCCCCCAAAAATGACTTCTTATTTTTGGGACAACATATAAGCTATTTTGGGCTTGCAGGGCCAAAATTCCTCTCTTCCCTTCTCAAAATTTCTTCAGGGGCTTTCAAATTCCTCATTTTTCAAAGCTTTTTTAGTAAAGGGAATAGCGGGTTCAAAGGTTCAAAGGGCTATGTGCATATGTCAAAGGTTCAAAGTTTAACCATTTAAAGGATATGTGGCCCAGAGCACTTAACGAGTCTCAAAAGCTTGAACCGTTGAACTATTGAACCTTGAACCATTTTGGTTCATCAGTTCAATGGGTTCAACGTTCAATCAGTTCAACGCATGGGTTCAAGAGTTCAAAGGTTGCCTCAGTTAAGGAAGGATGCGCATAAAAGAAAGAGTTAGGTGGATGTTGCCAAGTGTCATCAGTCGAGCCCCATTATGCTTTGTTTTTTAGAAATGGTGCTGCCATGTGTCCCTAATGAAGCTCATCGAAAGCCACCACGTGTCAACATCTGTGGTTCCTTCCTTCCATTTCACTATGTTGAGTAAAGACCATGGTGGGCCCTGATGTGAGTGACTAAATTGAAGTAGAAGCAGCCAAGTGTTTACATCCACATGACTATTTTGTGACCCAATAGAATATGACATGTGTTAGCATTCACTTCTCAGAGTTGCTTATAAGCTACAGGGTCCCTTTTGATAAAGCTTCTTCTAGAGTTCTATGGAGGGCAATAAGTGGCAGCCGCGGAAGGCTTCACTATGTTTTTCCTAAGAGCAATGGACCATGCCACGTGTCCCATATAGAGAGTGGTGGATGCTAACAAGTGTCATCATCCATGAGAGCCTGACTAAGCCCCAAACATTTCTATGATGTTGCAAAGGCCTGAGAAGGTGGATGCTACCAAGTCTCAATAGAAGAAGATGCCACATGTCCCTGAAGATGTGATGGAAGATGCCACGTGTCCTCACCTGTTCCTGCAGAAGATGCCACTTGGCACTTCTTCAAAGAGCAGAAGGTGTCACATGTCAAAGGAAAGGGGCACTCACAATACAAAGGCACATATAGAGCCAAGGAAAGGTTTCCTTCAGACGAATTGTCTGAAGGAATTCCTTCAGACATTTTGACTGAAGGAAATAAAAGGGATGACAACCTGCCAAAGAATCAAAGCCCGAAGGCCACTTAGAAGACACCAAAGGGCATGTTCCCTTCAGAAAAGGTTTGAGCCTTAGAGGGTAGCAAAAGCTGCCAAGTTTCACAAGCTGAGACACAGTTTCAAATAAAGCCTCAAAGCACGAAACTCGCCATGTGTCCCGACCCAGTGCAGCAAAAGCTGCCACATGTCTGCATCTGTACCCCCTAGCCTCTAATAGTTTCAAATCTTATTACAATAAGCCTATTTCGATGTTACAGATGCCACCACATGTCCTCACCCATGTCACAGTGGAAAGTGGCCATATCAAGTGAGAAAGACACGAGAGAATTGCTAAGAAGAATGACAGGCCCACAAACATCAAATTTGTCATGATGAAGTGTCTATTGATTTTAGCAAACTTACAGTGCGGACCCAAATGCATTCAAAAGAGCTTAAGGCTAACACCGAGAAAAGGAAGAGATAAAGAGGGAAACTCAGCAGGAGTTATTTCTAGTAGGTGAAGCAGTTCACCGGGTAGATATTTGGGGCTTGCAAACATTGAAAGTGCTATATATTTGTCCCCTTTGAGATAAAGGTAGAATATACAGTTGCACAGCTAAGCAAGTGATGGAATGAGAGATTCAGGCTTGAGAGGAGGTACTAGAGATCAATTAACATACCATAGTTAAGACAGTTTCCCTATTTTCGATGCAGTCCTTTGACAAACTTGGAAATGCATTCAAGGCATTTGATGCACAGCATGGGCCGTTCTATGGAACTAAGTGCCAAACCTCCCTCAGGCCTCTATATAATGTAATCTCTTGTATCATTTGAAGGGAGATCTTCCCCTTACTAGAAGTGAAACTCTGCCCAAATTGAAAGGCATTACTGAGACTTTGAGCTCAAATTGTAGTTCATATTTCTTTGACTGAATGAGAAAGCAAGTTACTTGCAGACTTTGTGTTTTTATAGCTTGTGTTTCTTTAGGAGATTGCTCTTATGTCTATCTTTTGAAAGCATTCTTTTTTATTTGATTTGACAAGCAGAACTAGTGGAGGTGATAAGGAAGGTGTCCTGAAGCCAACTACTTTCAGACTTTGTGCTATCATAGTTGTCTTCAGTGTGTGTTTTTATTTTTTGTTTCTATGTAAAAGACCTTGGGATGACTTTGTGCCCCCATTGTTCTTCGTACCTCACTCTAGGGCAGTCAAGGTGGAGACTTTGTGCTACATCTTAGATTGCTGGTTACTTTGGACCTTGTTACCCTGTTACTTGTTACTTGAAAAAATCCTGTTGTTTGCAAGAACAAGCACTTCTGAAAGAAGAGAAGTGCCTTCCATCACTTCATCAGGATATCTACTTTTTAGGAAGGGATCTGGCTCTTGGCTGAATGCTACTTCTGAAAGTAGAGAAGTGCTTTCACCAATCACCCAGGATTTCTCCTCTATTTACTAGCATCATCTCTAAAAAAAGAGAGATGGATGGTTTATCCCACCCCTATGTCTTACCTTCTGCTTATATATATAGTATATAGCCTCCGCATATTTAATAGGGAACCTCCCCTTGATGAGAGGAGAGATTTGTCCCCTGTTGATGTAGTAAACCTGCACACCAGGATGACCCATCTCCCTATGCTGTGGTGATAGGAACTATTTTGGTCGCTAGTTAGCTGGCTGATAAAATATTCACCCAACAAGTATTATGGGCCTTATCAGATATTGTATAAAATTGGTAATATGGCCTACAAGTTAGAGTTTCCTTCCTGCACTCACACACATTCAATATTTCATGTATCATGCCTGAAGAAATCATTGGACATAGAGTTGATACTCAAACTAAGTTACCAAAATTGGATGAGGAAGTAAGAGTTATTCTTGATCCTAAGGTGATCTTTCAAATGTTCACTAAACAACTATGGTCTAGAGCGATTAAGGATTACCTAATCAAATGGAAGAATCTTTCATGTGAAGATGCCACTTGGAAGAATGAATCCTTTATGCAGCAACATCTAGAGTTGACTCAATGTTGAAGATAATGTTGTTTTTAAGGGAAGGGGCATGCTACTCCCTTAACCTTTGGCATGTTTAGGGATATGTGTGGCTGACTTGTGACTTACATACCTCTTTTATATTCTTGTTACATTTCTATATGTTCTTAGTTAGGTCAGCCTATGGAATAACCATGGCTAAGTAGACTATATATAGTAGGTAGTGGTTAGTCTTTGATCATCATATTAAGTATTTTTCTCTTATTGCATTTTTTTGGAGGTTGCCCCCTCAAAGTGGGTTTTCTATACTATCCAATATTCTACATTGTTATCAATTATTAATGTGTGATCTCTCGTATTTTCTTATTTTGTGTGATGTATAATTATTTTGTGCAAACATCTAAGTAATTTAATTACAAATCATGACTCCAAAATATAGAACTCTTGCACCAACAAAAGGTGAAAAATAATGTTTTGCCTCAGTAAGGGCAAATTTGTAGTGCTCCCAAGATATGAAGGGAGTAATCTAGTCAAAGACTATGTCTATGATCTTGAGTTGTGTACCCCAAAAGAGGTGGATAGAATGGGCATACTAGTGTACACATTGAATATTAATGTTGCTTGTTGGTGGGTAGCATATAAACCTATCTTTCCAACTTGGCAAGATGTGAATCTATCTTTTTGCATTAGATTTGGAAAGAATAATGAGGACCTGGACATTTCACCCTACTCTGGTGAATTTGACCCTATAGTGCATGTACATTTTTGCGAATAAATTATTCAAAATATTTTCATTGATGTTAAAGTTTTAACATTATTGGTGGCAAAGGCCCCATAACATTTATTTTCTAAGGTGTTTTTTTAATGATCATATTTTGGCTAAAGTATCTTGATATTTATTTAGTATTAACAAATATATTTTTGGTTGCATAAAGTCAAAAGTGGGCCCATGAAGAAGTCAAAGAGTCATGAGGTAAAAATAAAAGAGGGAAAGGACACATTTCCTGATGAAAGGTCACCTTGAGGAATTTAAAGAGTCACCAAGTAAAGACAAAAGAGGGAAGCGTGTATTTTTACATGAAGAATCACCTTGAGGAATTCAAAAAGTCACCAAGATAAAGACAAAAGGGGAAAGTATGCATTTTTCTCATGAAGGTTCACCATGTTACTTTTCAAATGAAAGGATTTGAAGGGTCATGCAAGTTTGGTTTCATTTTCCATGTGGATTGAAGGGTCATAAAGGGTGAATGCCAAAGGTCATTTGGAAAGCTCTAACAAGAGGCTTGGGAAGCCATTTTTAATATGAAAGAGAGTGTATGGTTTGTAATTATTTTATATAATAAAAGAGGAGAGAAGAGAAGAGATATAGTAAATTTCTATCATTTATTGAGAAAACAACATTGAGACATAGTTGTGTTTTATACACAAGAGGGGTTGGTGTTGTTATGGGTTGGTGCTCAACAAAGGGGTTGGTGCTCCTTCAAGTTGTTGCTTGAAAACTTTGTAATTTGATTTGGTGCTCATTCATATACTTGAGATTGTTCTCTATGGTTATTCCCATATTGGGTTTCCACATAAAAATCTAGTATCTCTCTTTCTCTCTTGTGTGGTGCATGTTATTGTTTCAATTTTCTTACATATCTTGAATGTATGATTAAGTGGTTAAAGAAAAGAAATCAAATTAGGTAAAAGATTTAAAAGATATATGATATACTGATTCACCCCTCTCTCTCTCAGTATATTTCATGCTTAACAATTGATATCAAAGTAGGTTATTTCAGAAAGAGCTTAACAATTTGAAGGTAGATCAGGGAAAGCACAATGGCCAAAGCACATGAAGGTTATTCTTAAAATAAGACACCTTTGTTTGATTGGACAAATTATGCCTTTTAGAGCATAAGGATGAGGACTTAATTGATGGCCCTTGGATTCAACATTTGGCCAGTAGTGATAAATGAATATGAAGAGCCACTGACACTTTTAACTACTTCTGTAGATAAGAAGACAAGTGAAAATAATGCTAAAGCTTTAAATCTACAATTTTATTTTATGTGGTTTATGTGAATCAAAATTTGTTAAAGTTATGTAATGTAAATATGCTCATGAGACTTGGGTAAAGCTTGAGAATATTTACAAAGGTGATGGAAAGGTTCAACAAGCTAAGCTCTAAATTATTAGAAGATAGTTTGAAAGTTCGAAGATAGAAGAGGAAAAAAATATAGAAAGTTATTTTTTGCGGGTTGATTAAATAGTTAATCAAATTCAAGGTCTTGGAGAAAATTTACAAGAGTCAGTAGAGGTAAAAAATGTTTTGAGATCTCTACCATTGAGATATGATGTAAAGGTTTCTATAATTGAGGAGATGAAGGATCTAGCCAAGCTAAATATGGATGAACTACATGGTATTCTTATGGCATATGAGATGCAGACCAAACAAGAGAAACCCTCAAAAAGGGAAGTTGATTTCAAGACATTAAAGAAAGACAAGGCTAAGATTCAAGAATCAAGTGACAGCTCTAGTGATGAATAAGATGTCAACGGAGCCGTATTCATCTGTAAGCCTAAAAAGGGCATAGGTAAATATCAAGAAAATTTGTTATTTAAATCTTTTAAATATGGTAAGATTGGACATTTTATAGCTAAGTGCCCAGATAAGAATAATGATGAAAATGAAGAAAGAAAACCTACATATAATAAGAACTTCAAAGGCAAATACAAGAAGATATTTGAGAAAAATAACTTATATTCTAAATATCTTAGCTCAGTCAAAGACAGTGGAATCAATGACTCAGATGAAGAAGATAATCTATTCACGAACATGCATGAAGATGCCTCTGCAAGTAAAAGTATAGATGATCAAGAAGAAGAACATGATGAAAGCAAGGATGAAGCTGAGGTGTTTGTAAGGAGAACTCATTTGTGCCTTAGAGGAATTAAAAGCTCTTGAGAAAAAGAATCAAAGATTGAAGCTACAGATCAATAAAAATGAAAATAAGTCAAAGGAAACAATTGAAGATCTATAAGCACACATTGAAGAAGCTAAAAATACTGAAGAAGATCTAACAACTCAATTACAAAAAGTAAGTAAAAAATGTGAAAAGCATGTCATTGAAATTGCTTCTTTAAAAGAAGATATCCAAAAAAAATAAAGCAGTCAATGATTCAAAATTTGAGATTAGCACTAAAATGTTGAAAAAGATATTAGAAATTCAAAAATCAATGTCAGATAATACAAGTATCAGATTTGAAAAGAAAAATAGCTATGTTAAATCCCTTACAAAAGAGAAAATGAAAATGGAAGAAGTTAAGAATGCAGAGGACAACTCAAACAAAGAAGGATGGAAGGAACAGAGATACAAAAGACAACTAGGTCAAAGATATACAAATTAGAATAGGTTATATCTTCATGGTTATTGTTTTTATTGTAATGTTTATGGTCATAATAAAATAGTTTGTTGGAAAAGAGCTAACAATTTTAAAAATAAAGAGAAGGAAACTCATGCAGAGTCAAGTAGAAGCCACAACTCTTTTGCTCCTCTCTCAAGCTTTGATGAAGAGGCCATAGTATGTTACAAGTGCAATAAATTTGGACACATAGCTCATAATTGTAGAATCTTGTTTGAGTCAGTTAATAAGGACCAAAGTTTTAAGGCTCCATTTATCAAGAAGAAAGTTCAAATCAGTTCATGGCAGAAGAAACAACCTGAAAAGTTTATGTTATTCCAGATAGCTTTACATACAAGAAATGAATAAAAACCATGGTTCATTAATAGCATATGTTCAAGACACATGATAAGAGAAAAGAGTAAGTTCATAACTCTAAATAAGATCAATGGTGGCACAGTGAAATTTAGAGACAATACCACTACCAAAATAGCCAAAAAAGGTACATTAATTTTGGATAATGGTAGAACTAAGATTGAAAATATTTTATATGTAGGTCTTAAGCATAATCTGTTGAGTGTAATTCAAATGTATGATCAGGGACACACATTAAATTTTTATGCATAAGGCTATGAAATTAGGAGAAAAGATTTAGATGTATTGATTGTAGATGCTTAGAGGATAGGTAACAATTTATATATGTTATCAGATATCAAAGGTCAAAAATGTTATTTGAGTCAGGGTAAGGAAAGTTGGCTGTGGCATAGGAGAATGGGACACATAAATTTTGATAATCTTGTCAACATTAGTAAGAATCAATTATTTAGATATCTTTTAAAGAAGATAAAGCCCTCCAACATGCTTTGTGAACCATGTTAGTATGGGAAACATGTTAGAAGATGATTCAAGACAAAAAAATACTCGACCACTCAGATGTTAGTTCTTATTTACATTGATTTGTGTGGACCTACTAGAACTCAAAGTACTCAAAGTGATAAATAATTCATGTTGTTTATTGATGATTTTACATGTATGACTTGGGTGATGGTTTTGAAGAAAAAATCAGAAGCTTTCATCCACTTCAAAACATTCAAGGCTTTAGTTCAGAATGAAACTAGTTTGAAGATTAAGTGCTTGAGATCAGATCAAGGAGGAGAATTCATGTCAGATAAGTTCATTGAGTATTATGAAGACCATGGGATAAAGAGACATTATTCAACAGCTATAATTCCACAACAAAATGTAGTTAAGCAGAAAAATAGAAAAGTTCAAGAGATAGTGAAGATGATGCTAAATGAATCCAAAATACTAAATAAATATTGGGGAGAGGTAGTAGGTACAATAGTACATATCCAAAATAGAGCATTGTTGAGATTCAATAGTGACAAGACTCCCTATGATCTATGGAAAGACAAACTAGCTACTGTTGATTATTTTAGAGTTTTTGGCAATAGATGTTTCATAAAGAGAACTAATGAAAAATTGGGTAAGTTTGAATCTAGAATAGATGAAGGTATATTTCTTGGATATTTTTGAAAAATTAAAGCTTATAAATGTTATAACAAAAGAACCAAGAAGATATTTTAAAATAAAATTCTCAAGATAGATGAAGATGTAACACAAAGAGCTAATGATCTGATAGACACTCCTGAAATCATTAAAGAAGAAGATTTCAAAGAATTAGATCAAGATGAGAAGGAGCAAAAAGTCACTAATACCCCATCCAAATATGTCTAGAGAAATCATAATAAGAGTGACATCATTAGGAACATAAATGAAGGAGTTCACAATAGAAGGATGGATCTGAGTAAGTTAATTTTTCTTTGTTATCCAAAATTTAGCCTAGAACTTTTTCAAAAGCTAGACATGATGAGCATTAGGTTAAATCAATGGATGAAGAATTAAATTAGATAGAAAAGAATGAACTTTGGAATTAGTGCCTAGACCAAAAGATCAAAATGTGATAGGAAAAAAATGGGTATACAAAAATAAGTTGAATGAAGATGAATTTACCAAGAATAAAGCAAGGCTAGTATGTAAAGGATATGCTCAGATTGAGGGTATAAATTTTGAAGAAACTTTTGCACCAGTGGCAAGGATAGAGGCTATTAGAAATTTTATTGCATATGCAGTGTTTAATAATTTCAAAGTGTTTTAGATGGATGTCAAGTCTACTTTCTTGAATGGGAATCTAGAAGAGGAGGTCTACATTGAGCACCATGAGGGATTTCTTCTCTCAAATGATAGTTGATATATATTTAGATTGAAAAAAACACTATATGGATTGAAATAAGCTCCCAAAGCTTGGTATGCAAGGCTTGATAAGTACCTGTAAGATCAAGGTTTCAAGAGAGGTTTTGCTGACAGTAATCTCTACATCAAAACAAAAGGTGAGCATTAGTTGATTGTTGTGGTATATATTGATGACATAATATTTAGAGGAAACATTGAAAAGATGACAAAAGAATTTTTTGATAATATGCAAAAAGAATTTGAGATGTCTATGCTTGGAGAATTGTCATTTTTCTTAAGGTTGCAAATATTTCAGTCAAATAAAGGATTTTTCATATCTCAAAATAAATATGCCAAGGAAATGTTGAAAAATTTGGTTTTGAATATTGTGCACCAGTTGGCACACCAATGGGTATAGGGAAAAAGGTGAGTAAGGATGAAGATTCGCCTGTTGTAGATCAATCTTTGTATAGATCTATGATTGGTAGTCTTTTATATTTGACAACATTGAGGCTAGACATCATGCATGCAGTAGGCATGGTTGTGAGATATCAAGCAGCTCTGAAGGAGAGTCATGTTTAGTTGATGAAAATAATATTTAAATATATCAAGGGGACATTAGATTATGGATTGTGGTATCCCACAGACAAAGATTTCACTTTGGTTGCTTATACAGATTTAGATTGGGTAGGTTTTTTTCATGATAGAAAGAGTACAAGTGGAGGATATTTATTCCTTGGTGATAGCTTAGTATCATGGCTAAGCAAGAAGTAGAAATTTGTAGTACTTTATACATCTAAATTAGAATATATTTTAGTAGTGTTGTGTTATACTCAGGTGCTTTGAATGAAGCAAACTTTAGAAGACATCAAGGTAAAATAAGATGAACCTATCTCTATTTTTTGTGATAACACAAGTGCTATTAATATTTCTAAGAATCCAGTGATGCATTCAAAAATAAAATATATTCCTATGAGATATCACTTCTTGAGAGAGCAAGTTTCAGATCAGTAAGTTAAGTTGGAATTTATCAGTACTACAAAATAAATTGTAAATATTTTCACAAAGACACTACCAAAGGACACATTTGAGTATCTATGAGAGAAGTTGGGAGTAATTTATTTTACTTCTTGCCATTGAGGATGAACATCAGTTGAGGGGGAACTAAGTGTTAGCTCCAAGATAGACCATTTTCCATTGACGTTAAGGGGGAGAAGTACAGAAATAGGTACAGATAACATGTACAATAATAGGTATAATATGCTATAGTAAGGGGGAGTTGTTATTTATTTTTTAGTTGGTAGTATTTTAGGTTGACATGTGCAATACAAGTTTCAAGATATGGTAGTTTTAATTTGAGGTTGCCATTAATAACAAAGGGGGATATTTTTAGAAATATTATCATTGATGTCAAAGGTCTAACATTATTAGTGACAAAGGCCCTATAGCATTTATTGTCTAAAGGTGTTTTTTTAAAGATCATATTTTGGCTAAAGTATGTTGATATTTATTTAATATTAATGAATATATTTTTGATTGCATAAAGTCAAAAGAAGGCCCATGAAGCAGCCAAAGAGTCATGAGGTAAAGACAAAAGAGTAAAAGGATGCATTTTCCCATGAAGGGTCACCTTGAGGAATTCAAAGAGTCACCAAGTAAATACAAAAGAGGGAAGTGCGCATTTTTTCATGAAGAGTCACCTTGAGGAATTCAAAAAGTCACCAAGATAAAGACAAAAGGGGAAAGGACACATTTTATCATAAAGGGTCACCATGTGAATTTTCAAATTAAAGGATTCGAAGGGTCATGCAAGTTTGGTGCCATTTTCCACGTGGATTGAAGGGTCACAAAGGGTGAATGCTAAAGGTCATTTGGAAAGCTATAAAAAGAGGCTTAGGAATCCATTTGTAATAATCAAGTTAGTGCATGGTTTATAATTATTTTATATAAGAAAAGAGGAGATAAGATAAAGAGATATAGTAGAGTTTTATCATTTGTTGAGAAAACAACATTAAGAGATAGTTGTGTTTTATACACAAGAGGGGTTGGTGCTCTTGTGGGTTGGTACTCACAAATCATTTTTGTGTTGGTGTTCAACAAAGGGGTTGGTGATTTTGAACTTTGTAATTTGATTTGGTGTTCACTCATATACTTGAGATTGTTCTCTATGGTTTTTCCCACATTGGGTTTCCACATAAAAATTTGGTGTCTCTCTTTCTCTCTTGTGTGGTGCATGTTATTTTTTCGGTTTTATTACATATCTTGA
The DNA here is from genome assembly GCA_037957365.1 of Torreya grandis. NCBI lineage: Eukaryota > Viridiplantae > Streptophyta > Pinopsida > Cupressales > Taxaceae > Torreya > Torreya grandis. The sequence continues at coordinate 205,271 of JARHVA010003343.1, read as the reverse complement.
ATGTATGATTAAGTGGCTAAATAAAATAAATTAGATTAATTAAAATATATATGATATATTGATTCACCCCCCCTTTCAGTATATTTCATGCTTAACATAAACATGGACTATTTAAGGTGAAAATGCCTCAAGGAATCTATGGGTGCATGCCTTATATAGGACCTTAATTACTTGGGCATGGTACATAATCAATGATACAAGCCATGAAACTACATATTAGGATGCCTTTAAGTATCTATTTATTCATACGTTCTCCTTTTATTCACAAAATGTCAAACTAATTTATCCATTACAAGTTGTTTGAAGTTTAGTGTTTGAAGACACTGCTATAGTAGAGGAACACCTAAAGGACCTATTAAAAAAATGGTTAGTGGTCCCAACCTTCTTCAAGGATAAAACTCTAAATAATGACTCTAGTGATGATGATGATGATGATGATGATGATGATGATGATGATGATGATTATGATGACACATGGAAGGTGTACAACTAGAATAATTTGATAGGGAAAATAAATTTGGTGCACCAAGTTGAGTATGGCACCCTAGAAGAAGAAGACCCTACCCATATTTAAGTGAAATAAATAAAGCCAGTAGACAAGTCAAATATTCCCACAAAGAGAATCATGAACCCTATTAGGCACCATAAAAAACTACCAAGGTAGACATCAATTCAGAAGGGGAACCCAAAATTTCCACTCTAGATGCCTACTAGTCTGATACAAAACTGGCATAGATTATTGACCTCCTAAATGAATTATAAGACTTGTTCTCATGAAATGACAAGGATATGAAAGGTGCACACCCATACTTTGGGAAGATGAGCATCAAGATAGTGACAGCATGAGACCCATAAAAATTGGCCTTGCAAGATGAACTCAAATCTACGTGTCAAGGTCAAGACTAAGATCAATGGTATGCTAGTCGAAGTAGTCATATACTTAGTGCAAGAATCTAAATGGGTTAGTCCCATGGTCATCAGCATCAAAAAATATGGGTGTATCTAAATTTGTGTTGATGATAAATTGTTGAATACTGCCTATATAATCGACCCCTTTCTAACTCCATTTGCATACAAAGTATTGGATGGCATCATAGGTTGTGAGATATGCACATTTATTGATGGGTTCTTAGGATACCATCAAGTTCATATAGAGGAGGATTATAAGCCCAAAACCACCTTTGAGATTGAATGGGTGTGTTTTTCCTATAACATAATGCCTTTTAGGATGACAAATGTGTCAACCATTTTCTCCCAAGTGGTGATCATTGTATTCAAATATTTCATTCACAAATCCCTCTAGGTATACCTAGATGATTAGATAATGTATGGATTAGTGAAGGATCACTATGATAATTTGTGCTTGATATTTTAAAGGTACAGGTAGTTGTAAATTTATTTTAACCTCAAGAAGTGTGTTTTCAAAACACCATTTAGCACGTTACTTGGGCATATCATCTATAAGGATGGTTTGCTCATTGATCTAGCCAAAATTTTAATCTCCTCCAATTTTAGACCCCATCAACACAAAAATACATTTGTACCTTTCTTGGGCATTGTAGATATTACAGGAAGTTCATATGAAATTACACCAAGATTTTGGTGCTACTAGAGGAACTTATGCAAAAGGATGGCCCATTCTATTGGGGCTCAGCAAAAGAAGATGCTTTTGAGACCCTAAAACTTAAACTAATAAGTGTGCCAATATTATAATTTATTGATTGGGAAACTCCCTTCCATGTCCACATTGATGCTTATGGTACTGCAATCGATACCATTCTCATGCAACTAGGTGAAGGGAAAATAGATCATCTGATTTTTTTCACAAGTAGAAAAATTACCAAGGTAGAACAAAACCACACCACAACTAAACGTGAGGTGATTATGATGTTCTAAACCCTACAATTTTTTTGAGAATATTTGATGGTAACCCTTTTCATCTTCTTCACTAATAATGAGGCACTTAGTACCTAGTGAATAATACCATTTTGCACAGGTGCATTTATGGATGGATTATTTTATTTCAAGAATTCCAATTTAAGTGGTGAAGCTCAACAAATAAAACTCAGGCCCAGACCATCTATCCCAAATCAACTATAGCAATGCAATTGTACCAATTGAAGATGATATGACTGATGTGTAAATTTATAGTTTCCAATGCATCCCAAAATATTGGGCAAAGATCATCACATTTATGATCTCTAAATTTGCACCTCATACCATGATGACTACGTAGAAGTAACATCTCATGTTTTGTACCACCCTTTTTTATCTCATTGGTAGGGAACTATATAAGTTGGGTCATGATAAAATCACGTGTTGATGTGTCCTAGAGCATGAATGAGACTCACTAGTGCAAGAGGTACATGAAAAGTACTATAATCAGGCTTGTGATGGCCAACTCTATTTCATGATGTAAAATAATATGCCAAAAGATGTCATATCTGCCAGCACATGAGAAAACCAAACAACTAGGATGAGATGCCTCTCATCCCCATCCTTTCCATGGGCCATTGATTTTTTTGGGTCTATTAATCTTGTAGTGAGGTGAATAGATGCAAGGTACATTCTATCTACCATAGATTACATCACCAAGTGGGTTGAAGTAGCATTGACCAAAGATTATACAACCACCACAACAACAATATTCATCTAGGAGAATATTATCATCAGGTATGGATGCCCACTTAGCTTGATTAGTAACTGTGGTACACACTTCATCAATGGAAAAATTCATATCATATTGACTTAATATATGGGGATGTACCATAAAATGACAGCCTACCACCCCCAAGCTAATGGCACTATAGAGGCATTCAATAAAATATTAGGAATGTACCTCATGAAAATATGCAATGTTGGTCGTAAGGATTGGGATGACCATGTGTCAGCAGTGTTATGGGCCTATTTCACAATGTATAAGTGTCTAAACAAGGTTACACCATTCTAACTAGTGTTTGGAATAGAGGTCATTTTACCTATGAAATTCCTAATGCCCTCATATGTATGACATGTATTGGTTGATTGGATGACCACAAATATTTAAGCACGTGCTTGGAAGAGTTAGATCAGCCGGATGAGACATGCTCCCAAGCATGATGGAATCAACATATTAAAAAGGCGTGCCAAAAGATATGGCATGATAAACACATCAAGCACAAGGTATTTACATAAGTTGCATCGGTCTTGTTATATTACTTTAAGTACCTCAAGCACCCAGGAAAATTACAAATTAGGTGGATGGGACCTTATATCATCCATAACATTTAGGAGCCTAGTGCATGCAAGTTACACACATTTATTAGTGAAATGCTCCCTAGACATTTCAATGGCAATAAATTGAAGGCATACCATCACTAGGGTGGAACTTGCACCATCTAACACTGGGTTTTTGGTTAAAAGTTGGTCATTTTATCCTGTGGCCATAATAAAATTAGCACAAGCCAAATCTTTTCCTTAGGTTTATTTTTTTTATTTTGTTCAAATAAACATGGTAATTTTAAGCCTACAAGATAAATTTTATAGTACTTACACATGCATAAATCCAATTGGGTGAATGAGAATGGTCACTTTTTAAGTGCCTAAGGCTAGACACCTAAGTTTTTAGGTGCGTGTGAATTTTTCCAAGTTTAAAAAACTATAAGTACAATTTGATGAAGGAAGGCGCATGAGGTGTTTGTATGTAAGAGATCAAGAGAAGACAATGAGGCATTAAAAGATCAGCACAAGTATTTATATGGGGTAGGGAAGGCCAAAGCAATAGACATGAAAGTGCAAAGAAATCAACCAAGAAAAAGAGGCACACTTATAAGGAATCACAACAAGAGATGGAACCTAGGAGGCCAAAGCGTGTGCATGTGAAGTGCTACACCCAGGTAACCATAAGAATGGCAAAGGTCATGCCAAGTTGAACCAAGTGCAATATAATTACCATTGCAATAGTTAACACCCACCCAACAATCAATAGGAAGTGACCATTTGAATCACTTGTCACTTCACTAAATAAACTATGAGCAAACTTAATGTTATGATGGTAGAAGAATAAAAATCCATAATAAATGAGTAGTTGGTGGCATATTTAGTGGATTTTTTGGTTTTAGTATATTTCAATAATCCAAACATTACCAACCATCAATGTGGTAGCTAAAAACATAGTATAAAAGGGTATATGGAAAATAAATGCAACTTACTATCATTTTCAATAGATTAACATAGTGTGAGAAGCTGAAGCCTTTAAAACCAGGACATGCTACCAAAGAGAACAAGTTCACCCAAAGCCCCTAAGTGAAAATGAAAGACCAAAACTATGGTTGTGTTTCACTTTGAGAAGAAAGGGAGATGAGTAGAGAAATATGGAGATTGAGGATTTCTACAAAACTATTAGGCCACCATTAATGAGGTAGGAAACTTGATAGCCAAATGCACAATCATATTTCTCATAATTGGGAAGCATTTCAAGCATAATTTTGGGCTTCGATAGAATCAACTAGCCATGTTTCAACAATAGCAAGTTCATGATGGGCAAGAAAAGACTATTGAATACACCTATCTACTGAGAGGGGGGATGAATCAGTAGATCTCAAAAGCTAGATTACTTACAACTTTCAAGATGAATGTTAAACAAATTAAAGAGAGATATCTCATGCACATAATCAAAACACATAACACATGATTTATACGTGGAAACCTAAAGGGAAAAACCATGATGAGAATACTGCTAGAAACTACTATTCTAATCCAGCCTTACAAAATTTGTCTCACTAACTGAACATCACTAGTTACATTTAGGACACCCATCCCAAGGAGACACCAATCCCCTATTTTAAGAGCACCAACTCTAAATAATCACTCACTCCCTATTTTGAGCACTATCTCAGATTAATATGATGGCACCAACTAATTATACATTTAAAATTCAAATTGTTGACTTAGATTCACAACAGAATCCAAATTTCTATTCTTTGTTGCATGTTTAATCTGTAATTGCTTGTTTCTCATTCAACACACTCTTGTGTGATCTTCACTCTTCCTACACCCTTTCTTTATCTCTAAACTTACGTATTTGATGCTTTGATATTATTAAATATGACCATCACTCCTCCATGCTCAAATGAGTCTCATATTTTTGAATCTACAGCTTGACTCTCCTTATTCCAAAATAAAAATGATTATTTGTCTTTCCTTCTCTTCGTCTCTTTGGAATTTTGAATCAATCATATTGAATACAACATTTTAAATATATAGGAAACTTTAGAAGAGCAACCATTTTAACAAGAATAAATGATTCAATTCCTTCATTCATCACACCAAACTTTTGTAATTGATTTACTTTATCGAGTTCTTAAAGACACATGACTTATTCTTAAGTCCACCTTTCATCAGGTTTTTGAAAATGCATGACTTCATTAGGTTCTTGAAGATGCATGACTCACTCTTTAAGTAATTCACCTTTTGTTGAGTTCTTGACTACACATGAATTCCTTAGGTTCATGAAGATGCATTACTTCAAACTGACTTGATCATTAAACTTTGACACTTTAGCTTCATTTTAATTTCTTCAGCATTTATGTTTTGCTTCCCCTTCATCGATCTCTTCAAACTTGCTTGATCTTTAACCTGTCTTGAGCCTTTGAGAATGCCCTACACAATTTCACACTTATCCTTTGATAAATTTTCAAGTGGCCTTTCTTCTTTGGAGAAAATGTTACGGGCTTTTTGTCAAAGACTCTTTGAAATAATTTTCCTGAAAGAATTATTGCAGACAATTTCCCTAAAAGAATTATTGTGGATAATTTCCTTGAAATAATTATTATAGAAAATTTCCTTGAAATAATTATTGCTTATAATTTCCACAAAAGAATTGTTGCAGATAATTTTCTCGAAAGAATTTTTTTAGATAATTTCCTTGAAAGAATTGTTCAAGTTCCCTTCGACTTTTCTATAAAGGACCACATACCCTTCAACCTTTTTGAAAAAGTCCCTTCAAAAAAAATTTAGGTTTCTACATATCCCTTTAGAACTTTTGTTTTGGATCACTTGTCCTTCAACATTTTTCAAATGATCCTTACAAAAGCTTTGAATATTCCACTTGCCCTTCAGAATTTTTGTAAGGTACCCTTTGGGAATTTTTTAAGGGTCCACTTTCCCTTTAGACTTTTTACAAGGTACCCTTTGAGACTTTTGTAAGGGTCTACTTGCCCTTCAAAAAAATTCAAGGTACCCTTTAGGACTTTTTCAAGGGTCTACTTGCCCTTTGAAAATGTTGTCATGGACATTTTATCTGATAGAGACTTAATCCATTTTTCCAAAATAATACTCCGCTATGGGTTCTTCCCAAAGCTTTACTTATAAAAATGAAATAAGTAAAGGCATCTTAAAAATTTGATCAACTCCACTAGACTAATTTGGATCCTTTACACTGCTTGACTTATAAAACATGAAAGAAGTTAAGTCACTTGATAAACCTAATTCACTCTGACTTCACTCAGTCAGGTTCTCTACATTTCTTTTCTCATGAAACTTTGTCAGTTGAAGCAAATAGAGTTCACTTGCTTGATTTGCATTGTCTTGACCTAGTCAAGTTCTCTACATTGCTTTACTTATGAAACTTTATAATTAAAAGCACATGAAGTTCCCAAACCTGAATTACTTCATCCTGACCCAGTCGAGTTCTCAAACCTACTTTACTCATAAAACATTATAAGTAAAAGCACATTGAGCTGACAAACCTGATTCACATTGTCTTGACCCAGTCAGTTTGTCGAACCTACTTTACTAATAAAACTTTATAAGTAGAAGTACATGAACTTGACAAACCTAAATTAATCCACAAGTACATGGATTTGACAAACTCAAAATACTCCACAAGTACATGAACTTTACAAACCTAAATTACTTTGGCATTGTAAAATATTCTTAAGTTCATCATCACTATGACTTTATCATTAATGTTTGTACATTTAACATCAATGACAACTCATGACACTCTCAAATTGCCAACAATCTCCCCCTTTGGCATTGATGGCAAAAATCTCTGCAAGACTAGACAATCCTTGCCTTGTTTTACTTTTTTGTCCTATTTTACATCTATGTCTTGCTCTTTTCTCCCCCTTTGACATTAATGATAAAGCATCCTCTACCAATATGTCAACTAGCTCCCCCTGAAATACACTTGTTCAAGTATTTCACTATTTTTGATCCTCAAACCTATCATATTAGAATAAGATAAGAGTATCTCCCCCTTAGGCCATGATACACTTGCCCAAACTCTTCTTCTACTAGGAGTTAGTGATGTTCCTTTTATACTTCCCCTAGAACTATGCATGTTCACTAGGAACTAGTGATGTGGTGTAGGAGCTATAACTCCCAACTGTTGTCTCATATATTCAAATTGGTCCTTAGGCAAAGGTTTAGTAAATATATCCATAATTTGGTCTTTTTTTGGAACATATTCCATTATGACTTCTTGATCACCAACCTTTTCCCTCATAAATTGATACTTGATTGATATATGATTTATTTTGGAGTACATCACTAGATTCTTGGATATATTTATAGCACTTGAATTATCACATAGAATGGGAATTGGTATTTTGAACTCTACTTAAATATCTTGTAGTGACTACTTCATCCACAACACTTGAGTGCAACATGTCACTACTGCAACATATTTTACTTCTACTATAGATATTGTAACTGACTCTTGTTTTTTACTCGACCATGAAACAAGTCTATTACCAAGGAAGAATTCACCACCACTAGTGTTTCTTCTATCATTTGTGCTTCCTACCTAATTAGCATCTGTGTATGCTAACAAAGTGAAATCATCACTTGACGAGTACCATAAACCATAGTCTACTATGCCTTTGATATATCTGAATATTCTCTCTATTGCATTTACATGTGTTTCTTTTGGAGTATCCTAGAATCTAACAACCATGCATACAACTTGCATGATGTATGGTCTTGTTAAAGTAAGATATAAAAAACTACCAATCATTGACCTATACAAAGTATGGTTCACTTTAGGAGATTCATCACTCATGCTCAACTTACATATATTTATCATGGGAGTGCTAACTGGTATGCTATCCTCCATATTGAATTTCTTGAGCATCCCCTTTATATACTTGGTATGAGATATAAATATTCCTTCTTTGGATTGTGAAACCTATAAACCAAGAAAAAATGAAAGTTCTTCCAGCATGGAAATTTCAAACTCCTTTCACATATGATTTATTACAAATTCTTTGCACATATTGTTGTTGTTTCCACCAAAAATAATGTCATCAACATAGACAATTATAATCGACATATGTTCATTTTTAGACTTAACATACAAATTACTATTAGCAAATCCTTTGATAAATCCTTATTGCTACAAATACTAATATAGCCTTGACTACCATGCTTTGAGTGCATGTTTTAGACCATACAGTGCCTTCTTCAATTTGCACATGTAGTCTTCCTTATTCATCAGTTGAAAGCCTTCAGTTTGTTTAATATAGACTTCTTCATCCAAGGTTCCATTTAGTAAAATTGACTTAACATCCATTTGATATAATTTAAACTTCTTAAAGACTGAGAATGTTAAAAACATTCTGATAGCTTCCAATCTTTCCATTGGGTCAAATGTCTCCTCAAAGTCTATTCCTTCTATCTGAGCATATCCCTTACAAAAAAGTCTAGCTTTGTTTCTCAAAATAGCTCCATCTTCATTCAAATTGTTTTTAAAAACCCATTTTTTTCCTACGGCATTCTTGTCTATGGGTCTTGAAATTAGCTACCAATTTTTGTTCTTTTCTATTTGACTTAGTTCCTCATTCATGGATTTTCACCAATTCTCATCTTTTTTAGCTTCAGCATAGTTTTTGGGCTCAATTTCAGATAGTAAATCAAAACTTACTTGTTCTTTGCTCATTACATCCCTTCTCCTCGTTTGAACTCCTTCTTTCATGTCTCCAATTATCTAATCCTTAGGATGATCCTTTTGAACAAACTTTGGGGGTGCCTTTTCAATCCTTTTCACCTCTTGTTCTTCATCTTCTGATATTTCATTCTCATCTTCTTCTTTTAGCTCTTCAATATTGATCTCCTTTATTGGTTTAGTCTCTTCTTTGAAGACCTCTTCAACTTTAACATGAATAATTTCCACTAGTTTATTTAGTCTTTTTTTATAGTATACATAAGCTTTTGTATGAGTGGAATAACCAATAAATATTCCCTTATCACATCGTGACTCAAAACTGCCTAGCTTTTTCTATTTCCTTTGAATGTAGTACTTGCTTCCAAACACTTTGAAGTACTTAATCGAGGTAGAATTTTTGTACCATATTTCATATGGAGTCATATCATTTTTCACTCTTAATTGAACTTAGGTTAAGATGTATAGTGCTATTTGAATTTCCTCTCTCCAATAGTTAGGTAGGTTGGCTTCTTTCAACATTATTTTAGCCATTTCCTTGATAGTCCTATTCTTCCTTTCAACCACTTCATTTTGTTTTGGATTTATTACGATTGAGTAATGTATTTTAATTCCATGATTCTCAAAATACTCAATGAATTAATTTGAAGTGAATTCACCACCTTTGTTAGATCTGAGACACTTAATCATTCTACCAATCTCATTTTCAACCATGGCCCTAAAAATCTTGAATCTCTCAAAGTCTTGAGACTTATCCTTTAATAAGGTTATCCATGTCATTATAGTATAGTCATCTACAAACAACATGAAGTAATACACTCCTTTGGAACCTCTTGTCTTGGTTGGACCACAAAGATTAGTATGAACTATCTATAAAGGCTTTGTATTTGCATACTCTTTAGTTTAGAATGAGACCCTGGCCTGCTTACTAAATTGACACTCTCTACACATTGTGTCTGCAAGCTTGGTTATTTTGGGCATGTGTCTTACACACTTATTGGAACTTACTTTGACAAAATTATCAAAGTTAACATGACCCATCCTTCTGTGCCATAACCAACTCTCATCAATCTTTGTCATGAGATAATTTGTATTATTTACTTTAACTAGATTATATATATATATATATATATATATATATATATATATATATATATATATATATATATATATATATATATATATATTACTCTCAGTCCTTTTTCCTTGTGCAATAGTTTTTCCAGACCTTCTTAATTCACAACCTTCAACATCAAATATGACTTTATAGCCATTTTCACACATCTGAATGACACTCAGTAGATTATGTTTTAGTCCTTTAACATAAATAATATCATGTGTAGGAAGCTTGCCATCAATGTGTAAGGTTACTTTGCCTCTAATTTTGACTACAATATTGTCTCCCAAGATGGCAGTCCCTTTTTTGCATCATCTCAAATTTATGAACTTACTCTTGTCCCATATCGTATGCTTTGAGCAACCACTATCTATGACCCATAGATTTTTCTCTTTAGCATGCAGTGTTGTTTGAGTGTTCATAGACTGATTCTTCTTTTTCCATATCTCCTTGGGCTTCTTGACTATACTTTTCTTTGTTGTGTCATTGATTTGTGAACCTTTGTTCATTTTAGGAGTCTCAACTCTTTTTTCATTGTTAGACTTTGATTTAACAAGGTTTATTCTAAAATACTTTGCTATATGCCCAAAATTATTACAGTTGTAGCATAAAATATCTAGATCTAGCAAAGGATCAAATGAATCATTACTTAAGAAGCTTATTCTTTTCTTAGGTACAATTTTACAATCAATTACTTTATGGCTAAATTGATTACATATATAAAAATAACCATAAAATGATGAAGATTACTTGGTTATCATTCTCTTTTGGTGATATAAAAGAGATATGCTGAACTCTGTGTTCTTCACATTCTTTGTTGTTATGTTTCTTTTTGTAGTAGCAACCTTGGTCTTTATAGGAAAAAAGTTATTACTTTCTTTTTCTCTATAGGAATGTGATTTTATTCTTTTTTGATTCATGATTTTGTTGCTAACCTGAAGTTTCCATACAAATTTCCAGTTGTACTCAACATGGGGATCTTGCCTTTCTCATACCCAAGACCTAATTTTTCTTTGAAGGGATTTTGTGAGCTGATCATCTCATCTAGTATTACAGATCCTCCTTTCAGTTTTAGAACTCTATCAATTTGTTCTTTGTCCTTTTTGAGCTTTACTCTTAGGTGTATGATTTATTCCTCCATCTTTAAGCATTCTAAGGACTTTTCTTACAAGTCAATTTTGACCACATCCTCTATCCTCTTTGCCTCCTCAACTTGGGTCTTCAAACTCACTATCTTTTGTTCTAACTTCTCATTTTTTTATTCAATTTCTCAAACTCATTTTGACTAAGCTTCTTTTGTTTAGAATTTTCCTTTCTAAGCTTGTCAATTTATTTTAAAGCACAGATGAGTTTGCATTCTAGATTTACTTCTCCTTCTTCATCCTCATCATCATCTAAGTCCTCTTCTTCTTGGCATAAAGAAGTTGATTCATAAGTCATAAATAAAACTTCATTTTATTTTTCCATAAAATCATTATCATGCTCATCACTTGAACTACTATTGTCATCAACAAAGTCACTATCTTCTTTTTAGTATAGTCCCTTTTGATTCTTAAAGAAACTTCTCTTCTTCTTGGGATAATAGGATTTCTCTTTTTGATTTTTCTCAAATGAATCAAAATAATATTTCCTTTTATGTGGACATTTAGCATCAAAGTGACCTATTTTTCCACAATTAAAAAATTTTAAGGGTAACTTACCTTTGTATTTGCCTAAGCCCTTCTTCAAGTTTTTGATGAAATTGGCCTATACATCATCACCTCCCCATATTTAGAATTAGGAGTTTATTCTTCTTCTTCTTGCTTAGAAAATTTGAAATCAACTCTTCTCTTGGATGACTCAACATCTCCTAGCTTAATCTCATATGCAGTGAAAGTTCCATGTAACTCATCTACTATGAGCTTGTTCAGATCTTTTGCTTCTTCAATAGCAAAAATTTTAGAATCATACTTTGTTTTCATAGATATTAAAACCTTTTTTATAATGATTGATTCATCCATTATCTCTCCAAGTCCTCTGATTGAATTTACAATCTCATCTACCCTAATAAGGTAGTTTGCAATCTTCTCTTCCTCTCTCATCTTAAGGCTCTCAAACTATCCCTTATGTGTTTGAAGCTTGGCTCGTTTTACTTTGTCATCTCCTTCATATATGATATTTAATTTGACCCATATGGCTTTTGCACTATGATAGTGCTTCACTTTGATAAACTCACTATTTGACAATCCATAGAGAATAACATTCTTTGCTTTAGCATTGTTTTTGCATGCCTTCTTTGCTACCTAATCAGTAGGAGAAATAATATGGGGTGTGTATCTATTCTCAATAGACATCCAAACATTAAACCCCAAAGAGGTCAAATATGCTTCCATCCTTATACATTAGAAAGGATAGTTAGTCCCATCAAACAAAGGTGCCTTGTTTGATGACGTTCCTTCATGACTAGTCATTTTATGTTTGGAATCCAAAATTCACTTGAGCTGATTAAGCTTCTCACTAGGAACCTTAATTTGATACCAATTATTGAACACACCTATCTACTAAGAGGAGGGGGTGAATTAGTAGATCTCAAAAACTAGATTACTTACAACTTTCAAGATGAATGTTAAACAAGAGAAAAAACTTAAACAAATCAAAGAGAGATATCTCATGCATATAAGCACAACACACAACACATGATATATACATGAAAATCTAAAGGGAAAATCCATGGTGAGAATAATGCTAGAAACTACTATTATAATCCAACCTCACAAAATTTGTCTCACTAACTAAACCTCACTGGTTATATTTAAGGATACCCATCCCAACGAGACACCAATCCCATATTCTAAGAGCACCAACTCTAAGGAAGTACCCACTCCCTATTCTAAGCACAAACTTTGCTTAATCTAATGGCACTAACCAATTAGACATTTACAATCCAAATTGATGACTTAGATTCACAACAAAATCCAAATTTCTGTTCTTTATTGCATGTCTAGTTTCAACCTACTCATTTCTCATTCAACACACTTTGTGTGATCTTCACTCTTTCTATACCCTTTCTCTGTCTCTAAACTTGCATGTTTGATGCTTTGATATTCTTCAATATGACCATCACTCCTCCATGCTCAAATGAGTCTCATATTTCTATATCTACAACTTGACTCTCCTCATTCCAAAACAAAAATGACTATTTGTCTTTCCTTCTCTTCATCTCTTTGGAATGTTGCATCAATAATATTCAAGACAACATTTGAAATATATAGGAAACTTTAGAAGAGTAACCATTTTTACAAGAAGAAAAGATTCATTTCCTTCACTTGTTATGCCAAACTTTTGTAACTAATTTACTTTGTCAGGTTCATGAAGATGCATGACTTATTCTTAAGCAATCCACCTTTCATTGGGATTTTTAAAATGCATGACTTCCTTGAGTTCTTGAATATGTATGACTCACTCTTTAAGTAATTCACCTTTTGTTGGGTTCTTGATGACGCATGATTTCTTCAGGTTCTTGAAGATGCATTACTTCAAACTGACTTGATCATTAAACTTTGACACTTTGGATTCATCTTAATTTCTTTGGAATTTATGTTTTACTTCCCCTTCATTGATCTCTTCAAACTTACTCGATCTTTAACCTGCCTTGACCCTTTTAGAATGCCCTACATGACTTCACACTTATCCTTCAGCAGAGTTGTAAGTGACCTTTCTTCTTCAGACAAAATGTTGTGGGTTTTTGTCAAGGACTCTTCAGAGCAAATTTCTCAAAAGAATTATTGTAGACAATTTCCCCAAAGGAATTATTGCAGGTGATTTCCCTGAAAGAATTGTTTTAGGCAATTTCCTTGAAAGAATTGTTGTGAATAATTTTCTTGAAAGAATTATTGCAAACAATTTCCTTGAAAGAATTATTTAAGTGCCCTTCAGCTTTTCTATAAAGGACCACATACCCTTCGGCCTTTTTGAAAATATCCCTTTGGCATTTTTTCAAATGTCTACATATCCCTTCAAAACTTTTGTTTTGGACCACTTATCTTTCAACATTTTTCAAATGATCCCTGTAGAAGCTTTGAATAGTCCACTTGCCCTTCAAACTTTTTTCAAGGTACCCTTCATGACTTGCCCTTCGAAAATGTTGTCACATACATTTTGTCTGATAGAGACTTAATCCAATTTTTCAAAAGAATTCTTCACTATGGTTTCTTCCCAAAGCTTTACTTATAAAAATGAAAGAAGTAAATACACCCTAAAAATTTGATCAAATCCACTAGGTTAATTAGGATCCTTTACACTATTTGATTTATAAAACATGAAATAAGTTAAGTCACTTGATAAACCCGATTCACTCTGACTTTACCCAGTCAGGTTCTCTACATTGATTTTCTCATGAAACTTTATAATTTGAAGCAAATAGAGTTCACATCCCTGATTTGCATTGTCTTGACCAAGTCAGGTTCTCTACATTGCTTTACTTATGAAACTTTATAAGTAGAAGCACAGGAAGTTCCCAAACCCAAATTACTCCATCCTGACCCAGTCAAGTTCTCAAACCTACTTTACTCATAAAAAATTATAAGTAAAAGCACATTGAGCTGACAAACCTGATTCATGCTATCTTGACCTAGTCAAGTTCTTGAACCTGCTTTACTTATAAAATTTTATAATTAGAAGTACATGAACTTGACAAACCTAAATTACTCCACAAGTACATGGAATTGACAAACATCAATTACTCTGGCATTGCAGAAGCTTCTTAAGTTCATCATCACTATGCCTTTACCATTAATGTTTGTACATTTGACATTAATGACAACTCATGACACTCTCAAATTGCCAATAAAAACTAAGTATAGGTTCACCACAATTACAATATATGCAAAGAAAGCATGAGTTGTGAAGGAAAAAACCACCATGAAACTAGAGGTGCAGATGGTAGAAAGAGTGAGCATCAAAGAAATAGATCTAAAAGTGTGTGCAAAGCTCACATATAGAGAGATGGAAACCCCCCATAGGTCATGATGGGGGAGAAGTGTGTGTCCTTTGCACATATTTACAAAATTAAGGACTGTAACCATATGACAAGCATCAATGCACAAGATTTAAATAAGGACTAGATGGTAGACATTGGGAAGAAGACTAAGGTAGGTACCACAATCTTCAATGTCTCCATTAGAGATAAATTGGCTACCATGAGTGTCACACAACTATTTGAACTACCAATCTTTGGTAATTTGGAAGGCTTGGTGTATTTCCACCTCTTGCGAGTACATAATGATTGATTCTACTTTGTCAAATGATACATGAGGATTTATATAAACCTCATTAGTAGAATCATAGGGCTACCTATCATAGGAGCCAACATAATAGAGATGATGGAGGATGAGGAGGAGGTAGAAAGGGTCACAAAGTTCATAGGCTAATATAATTCAAGGTTTGCATTCCCTATCAAATATATCTAAGATATTGATACAAAGGCAATAGTGCACCTTATTAGTGCCAAACTTTACCCTAAAAATTAGTGGTCTAATATCACTAAGGCCTTCCTATGTATTTCCCACCATATGGTACAAGGAATGAGATTCAACATCTTCAAGTTCATTGCAGAGGAGATAGTCAAGAATGCACAAGAGTGACACCGAGTGTGTAAGACCTTAAAGTGGGGGTACATGCTTCTCAACCAAGAGACATAAAAGCAAAGATAAATTAACCAAGAAATAGATGCACTCTTATAAGGAATTAAAGCAAGAGATGAAACCTAGGAGGCTAAATCGCATGCATGTGAAGCATTGTTCTTAAGTAACCATAATAATGGCGAAGGTCATGCTAAGTTGAACCAAGCATAAAATAATGACTATCATAATAGCTAGCAACTACCTAATATTCAATGAAAAGTGACCATTTAAATCACATATCACTTCATCAAAGAAATTATTAGTAAAGTTAATACTATGATGGTGGAAGAACAAAAATCCATAATAAATGAGTAGTTGGTAGTGGATTTTAGTAGATTTCATCGGTTTAACAGATTTCAAAAATCCAAATGATCCCATCCATCAATGTGGTAGATAAAAACATAGTATAAAAGGTGAGATGGTATAGAAAGGTAAGTTACTATCATTTTCAATACATTAGCATAGAGCCAAAAGCTGAAGCCATTAAACTAGGAGACGTTACCAAAGAAAACAAGTTCTCCCCATAAAACCCAAGTGAGAATTAAAGACCATAAAGATAATTGTGTTTCACCTTGAGAAGAAAGGGAGATGAGTGGAGAAAAGTAGGTACAAAAATAGGAAGATTGAGGATTTATACAAAATGACCAGGCTATCATTAACAGGGTAGGAAGCTTGATAATTGAATGCACAGTCATATTTATCATGACTATGAAGCATGCAAGGCATAATTTTAGGATTTGATATAATCAACCAATCACACTTCAATAGTATCAGGTTTAGGATGGGAAAGAAAATATTAAGTACAAGTTTACCATAGTGAAAAAATATGCAAAGAAAGCAAAAGAGGTGAAGGAAGCAACCATTACAAAATTAGAGGCATAGATGGTGGAAGGAGTGAGTATCATAGAGATAAATCTAAAAGTGAGCACAAAGATCCCTTATAGAGAGATGGAATACCCCCAGATGCTATGGTGGGAAAAAGTGGGTGTCTTTTGCACATATGTACAAACTTAAGGTTTAAAACCATAGGATAAGAAATAATGCGTAAGAGTTAAACAAGGACTAGATGGTAGACATTGAGAAGAAAACCAAGGCAAGTGCCACACTCTTTGATGTCTCCATCAGAGACAAATTGGCAAAAATGAGTGCCACACAACTATTTGTGCTATCAAGCTTTGGTAATTCAAAATATTTGGTGCGTTTCCTCCTCTTGCAAATATACAGTGACTAATTCTACTTTGTTGGATGATGCACGAGAATTTATGTAAACTTCATTATTAGAATCAAAAGGCTACTTTGTGCAGGATCCAACATAAGAAAGATGATGAAGGATGAGGTGGAGATATAAAGGATCACAAATCTCTTGGGATAATACAAGTCAGGGGTTACATTCCCTATCAAAGACATATGATACCCTAACACAAGGGTAACAATACACCTTGTTAGCACCAAACTTTGCCCTGGTAGCCGATGGTATGAAATCAGTAAGACCTTTCTATGCATTTCCCACCAAATGGCACAAGGAATGAGATTAAAAATCTTCAATTTAATTGTAGAGGAGATAGTCAATAATGCATAAGAGTGCCACCAAGAGTGTGAAACCTTCCAGTGGGGGTACATAATTCTTAACCAAGAGACATATAATCATAGAGAAATTGACCAAGAAAGATAGGAATTCTTACAAGGAAGCATAGCAAGAGATGGAACCTAAGAGGATGAATCACATGCATGTGAAGTGATGTGCCTAGATAACCATAAGAATGGCAAAAGTCATGCCAAGTTGAACCAAGTATAAGATAATGACCATCATAATAGCTGGCACCCATCCAATAGTTGGTAAGAAGTGACTATTTGAATAAGCTATCACTTCACCAAAGAAACCATTTGTAAATTTAATGTTATGAATATGAAAGAACAAAATTACACAATAAATGAGTAACTAGTAGATTTTAGTAGATTTC
Organism: Torreya grandis; assembly: GCA_037957365.1. NCBI lineage: Eukaryota > Viridiplantae > Streptophyta > Pinopsida > Cupressales > Taxaceae > Torreya > Torreya grandis. Next base: position 187,610 of record JARHVA010003343.1, on the reverse strand, counting down.
AAGAATCCAAATGCCTCCCAACCATCAATGTGGTAGCTAAAAACATAGTATAAAAGGGTAGATGGTAGAGAAAAGCAAGTTACTATCATTTTCAATATATTAGCACAAAGCCAAAAGCCAAAGCCTTTAGAACCAAGAGATGCTACCAAAGAGAAAAAATTCCCCCCATATCCCCTAAGCAAGAATGAAAGACCACAAAGATGATTATGTCTCACCTTGAGAAGAAAGGGAGATGAGTAAATAAAAGTGGGTAAAGAAATAAGGGAGATTGATGTTTTTTGTAGAACAATGAGGCTGCCATTAATGGGGTAGGAATCTCGATAGCTGAATGTGGAGTTTTATTTCCCAAATTTATGAAGCATGCGAGGCATAATTTTGAGCTTTGGTAGAATCAACCAACTATGCTTCAACAATAGTAGGTTTAGGATGGGTAAGAAAATATAGTATAGGTATGCCATAAGTGCAAAAAGATGTAAAGAAAGTATGAGTGGTGAAGGAAGTAGCTGTCATGAAATTGGAGGCACAAATGGTGGAAGGAGTGAGCATCATAGAGATAGATATAGAAGCAAGTGCAAATCTTGCCTATAGAGAGATAGAATACCCCACAGAGGTCATGGCAGGGGAGAAGTGGGTGTCCTTTGCACATATGTGTAAATTTAAAGACTACAACCATAGGATAGGTAGCAATGCACAAGAGTTAAAAAAGGACTAGATGGTAGACACTAGGAAGAAGAACAAGGTAGGCACCATGCTCTTCAATGTCTCAATCAGAGATAAATTGGCAATCATGGGCACCACACAAGTATTTAAGATACCAAGTTTTGGCAAGTCAAAAGATTTGGTGAATTTTTTACTCTCATGAGTACATGGCGATCAATTCTAATTTTCAAGATGGTGCATGGGGATTTATGTAAACCTCATTAGTATAATCACATGAATACATGACACATGAACTAACATAAGAGAGATGATGGAGGATGAGGTGGAGGTAGAAAGGGTTGCAAATCTCCTAGGCTACTATAAATCAGGGTTTGAATTCCCCATCAAAGACATCTAAGACCCCAATACAAGGGTAAAAATGTACCTTGTTAGTGTAAAACTTTGCCCTAGAGATCAGTGGTCTAATATCAATAATAATTTCCTGTGCATTGCCTACCACATGACACAAGGTGATAAATGCAACATCTCCAAGTTCATTACAGAGGATATAGTAAAAAATTAACAAGATTGCGACCGAGCACATGAGACCTTCTAATGGGGGTACATGTTGATCCTTATAGTAATAGAGGAGGTAGGTGTATCATATGGTGATGATGGCCACCTATGGGTGTTCCCACCTAACCATGAGTCCCCTATAATGAAGTACCAAGACTTCATCTGCCCACCTAGCTTCTTAGATAAATATAAGACTAGGGTACATGGGTGGTTTGAGAGGTCTATAGAATCCTTTGGAAAAGAGTGGTGCATCCCACAAGAACTCTCCTAATAACTAATGGGAATGGAAACCTTTGTTATGATGCATCACTTTTGTATGGTGCACGTATCACTCATAAATGGGAATTTGTCGAGATGGCTCAGATTACCTTATGCATTCTCAACCAGTTACTTCATGGTGGCACTAAGGAGAATCCATAATGCATAACAACTTGAGATCTAGATCAAGGCTATGGATCATGATATAAGCATAATGAGGTGATAATTTGTGTTCCCTAAATCCAAGGACACCAAAGATGAGGAAGATGACAATAATAAGATGGACATCCATCCCCTCTAGAGGGTATTAATAAATGGGATGATCTTTAACCTCTACTATTAGATGAAGCCACGTAAGAAGGATAGAGATCCTAAAAATATGATGATTTCCCCCTCTTATTCAGCGATGAAGGGAAGGTTACATCGAATCTAAAAATGAAAACACTCCAAAATAAATGGGGTGAGAAGTTAGAAGAGATCATGAAGTGCATACAATTGAAAATTACCTCCGAAGAACCAATTGTGCCCTTTGCTCCAAAGAAATGCATGACCATCACACAAGAGGGTAATTCTTCCATCCAGAAGCCAAATAAAAATAATAAGGACCCTATATAATTCCATACTATAACTCTTAAAGATACGAAAAAAAAGGTGACCCTCACACCCATAATAGAGGAAGAAATTGAAGAAGATCGAGAAGGAGAAGAGGAGCTCAGTGTCAAAAATGTGCAAAAGGACCTATAAAGTAGCATGACCACCATACTATAAGTAATAGAAGAAAATGTGAGCCTCACATCTAACTCAACCTCATTAATGAGCCCTCTAAGGAAACCAATACCGAAACTAGTGAGGAGGCCTACCCAATGGCTCCTCAAATAGTTGAGGAGAAAATAATGGCTATGAAGAAGATGGGGTTGAGAGAGGAGGATATCAAAAAGGCTTTGGCACTTGAATAGAAGCAGAAGCTTGACTGGGATAAAAAAAATTCCAAGTTAGAGAAAATGGCCCCAAAGACTCCTGCAAGTATAGGACCAATAGTTTAAGTGGTCAAACAAGTGCCAAGTCACCTCACCAAGAAAGTAGAAAAATATGCACAAAAGGCATACCTAAGTAGTAAAGGGGATTTTGAATATAAAGACGCTGATACTGGTGCTTTAGAACAACAAATAAAGACAATGGAAGATCCCCAACAATAATAAGGCAACGTTGGCACCAAAGGAATTACCCTGGAGGTAAGTATTAAAAAACCCTAGGATGAATAAATGGATGAGGGGGAGAAGTTCAATGAAGTAACCCCAAAATACCAAACAAGTAAATTCTCGAAGGAGAGAACTGAAGAGATTGATGGAACCAGTGAATATGATGAAGCATAAATAGATAAAATTATCATTGAGAAGGATGACAGAGAGTTGAACATAAGGGAACTAGTGTAGAAGAATTAAGGGGATGAGTATCTCTACACGTATGAAACTATGCCCCCCCAATCCACCACCACCAAGATGTGCAATCAACTCTCATTTTTGATAGACCACTATATGGACAAGCCCCAATTTGAGACACCTAAAGAAACTACTTTGATCTTGAATGATCATGAAGAAGGGAAGGACTCACTTCTTATTGACCCTTATGCCATGAACTCAATCCAATCTTAAAATGAGCTAATAAGGTTGGAAACTGAAGTGATGCACTAGAACATCATCAATGATGAAAAGGTAATGAAGTGGAAGAGGCTCCTTAAGGAAGCCAATGATGAGGCACAGGACAACAGGTTCAAGTTGCAACAAATTTATGAGTGCATGGAGTGGATGAACCATCTCTTTTGGTCAGTGTCAACACTTCAAGAATTTTATAGGTCAATAAAATATGTTTACTGGTGGAGCAGATGATCCTAATATTACAACTCAAAATATTGGAGGAAGAAGAGGAAGAAGAGCCTAATGTTGCACTAAATAAGGATCTATCTAACAAGCTCAAAGAGGTATAATACCTCTTTGTAAGGTTAAAAGAGGGTGTAGAAATAGTAAACACCATTTTATTAATCTTTTCCAACCAAGCTTTGGTAATAGATGTGTACCTCAAGAAGGTGAAGGATGAGGAGTAGCTAATGGTTCAAGTATTCTCTACAAGTAGGGCAGAGTGGTCACAAATCATGGGCAATGTGAATGTGCTTAGTAACTAGATAAAGGACCAGGAGCAGACTTTAGAATCACTCATCCATACTCTACAGACTAAGGCCTATGAAAAAGGAGAGATATTATATGAAAGTGTGGAAAAGGTGAAAGCCAATGTCAAGGCCTTCAATAAGAAGCAAGAGAAAATGGATGTACTTGCACTCACTATTGTATCCTCTGAGATGGATAGCACTGTACAAGAAATCAAGTTAGTCATTAAGGGATTTGAAGACTTTAGTGCCAAAATCTAGGAGAATGCACTTGAGTTCTACATTCCTAAGATTTTGATAGCTTAGTTTGAAGGTAGACTAAAATTTTTGTATGGGGTAAATGTTGGGCCCCTAACCCATTAAGTAATGTTTTCACACAAATATGACATCCACCAAGCATGAGAGGATCATTTTTTTGAGTGGTTAGACTTAGGTTTTTTATATCTAATAGGACGTTCCATCACAAATCTTATGCCAGCTAGTAGGTGGCTAGCCATTTCGTAGATTTTTAAGGCATCATCAAAGTTTTGAAGAGATGTGGTAGGTGTAGCATGGAGTTTATAGATTCATAGAGTCAGTGGTTATGATGGCAAAGTTCTAAATCGACACTCAACATGTAACTTCTACCCTATCAAAGATGTTCTTAAAGGTTTATTTAAGGAGCTCAAGCTAGAAGAGGTAGGGGAGAGGAAGGACTATAGTGAAGATCTGACAGAATGAATTTACTCTAAAAACATTGTTTCAATTGTGATTAAGGTTTTAGAAGTAGTATGGAGTCCACTTAAATCCATTTTTATGAACCCATGCTCATTTGCAATCCTCTAGATTGGTAATGATATGATATGAATATAAATTCTATTATGGACTTTTAACAATGACAATTATTGTTGCATTTAACTATTATGTGTCTAGTTTACATGTCTTTTTGTGTTGCTAATGGGATGCAAAAGTTTATAAGGTCATATTATTGCTTGAATTATGTTACTTAATATTCATGCATTTTACTAACTCACTACTTTAATGGAGTTTCTACACTTTTCATGATGTCACCATTAATTTGTATGAAGGATGAGTATAGGCTTGTGATAGTAACCTAATACTTGTGTAATTCACATCTATTTAATATGAGTAAAAACAATCTTATGATCCCTGAAGCACTTATATGACACTAGGTTTAGTCCAAAAAAGGCTTGAACCTATGGATCTACCTTAAGTTTCATCCACTTATTTAAGTCCCCTAATTGAAGGCTTGCACCATGGCACAACTAGCCTAATGTGGGCCCTAGTTCCTTCTCAGCTACACTTTAGGTGAGCGCATAAGGCCTGTGCCTTATGTGGATTGATTTCAGTGCAATTTATTGTTAAATGTTGAGTGCAAAGGGAACATCCCATGCTTGCACCTGGTTGTAGTAAACCAAGAATTATTTATACTTTTTACAACACAATTTTATAGTGGATTTTAGGAAACAAACATAAACTTCGATTTTTAGATTTTCCCATCTAATTAAAATTAGCTTTTAAGATTTTGATTAAATGAGAATACCTCTAATTTATTTATTAATTAATTCAATTATTTGTGTGTTCAACGATGCATTATGACAATAGAAAAGGTCTTACAATGAGAATAAAACAATACTAGCATATTACAGTTGGATCCTATTTTAACCCTACCTAATAGATTTAATAAAAAATGGTAAAAGAGGGGAAAAGAGAATAAAAATCCTATTGAAATGCCACTAAATAAAATTTATTTGAATAAATGAAACCATAAATTAATCTTAATTGGCCAACATTCACACAACTATGAATGAGAACTAGTGCCAGAGTCTAAGGACCATTGCATGAAGAGGAAGTTCATGACTACCATATTACACACAGAGACAATGAAATAGAATATTCATAACTTGTATTAATAATAATGTCTTCTTGGATAGACAAATTTGAGTTTACATTTATCATTTGATATAATTTTGGTAGCATAATGCCAAGGCAACAAAATAAGAGAGAGAAATTACACTAATGAAATAATAAATTACAAGAAATCAAAGGGTGATTGGCTCTATGGTATTTTTTAGACAATAAAACCCAATTCTTGGAATGGCAACAAACTACCCATATATATCAATCTAGCTCTAAGAGAAAAAGGAGTTTTCCCTAAAAAACAAGTTAGATTTTTGTAATTAAAATCCCACTAGAAAAATGTAGAAGGAAAACATGAGCAAATTTTATTGCATACAAAAATTTACAAAATTGAAAAAGCCAAAATGTCTTGGCCAGAATGAGCTTTCTGACACTACAGACGGTTCAAAAAATAAACAACCGAGTGAAAAGACATGGGTAAAAAATCAAAAAGTTCCCAAAATAGGCCAAATAGACACAATCGGGTTTTTATAGGTACTAGGTATGTTTTAAAATTTCACTTTTTCAAAATAATAAATCCAAGTTCTAATTAGGGTTCAAAATCTTGAATAAAACTGGGGTGTGCTCAAAGATAGGTCTAAAGACCTAATGAGGATTCTAAATTCCAATTTATAAAAGATATAAAATTTTGGGGGTCCCAAGACCTAATTGGGCTTGGGACCCCCAATTAGAACTAAGGGTGCTTTTTTGGCATGTTTTATGTTGTGTTTGGATTTCAAAGTCTGTAAAAAACTATCATAGGTTTTGATTGGGCTCATAAATCCAATTAGGATCTAAGTCCTGATTAACAAACATGATGGGGCAACCTTGAGTCTTGACAACCTAATTGGGGCTCGAGCCTCAATTAACATTAAAATAAGCTTTGACACCCATACCATGACCTATTCATGGTTTGAAACCCTAATTATAATTACCAAACGTAACTTCAGTCATTGCAACTTAATCGACTAAAAAAACCCGATCACAATTACATAGATAGATTTATTAAAATATGGTAAAAGACATGGGAAAAGAGAATAAAAATCATATTGAAATGCCATTGAATCAAATATGTTTGAACAAATGAAACTCATAAACTAATCCCCGTCTGGCCAACGTTCCCACAATTATGAACAATAACTAATGCTAGAGACTAAGGATCATGCCATGAAGAGAAAGTTCATCACCTTTGTATTACACTCGTAGACAATGAAAATAAATATCCATATCTTGTATTAATAATAATGTATGTGTTACATCCTAATTTTACCCTAAGTTTAATAAACTTTGAATCTATGGATTATTGTGGTTATCATTGGATTGTTATTGCTTTGATTGAGCTTTATGTCATATACTGGTTATGGGATAGTGATATGCTGATTTGTTTGCATAATAGATTAATTATGTGACAATTTTACTTTCTTATTTTTGTACATTATGAAAGTATATTTGTTAGTTATGCATCATAGTTTCATATATATATGATGATGCAGACTATTTACCTACTTGTCGTAAGGTAGATGTAAGATTGATACTTACCTCAAATCATGACAAAGGGAGAGCATCATTAGAGAGGATGGTGTAGATGGGATGATTGGGGGATGACAGAGGAATTGCTAGCAACTCAAAACCCACACACCACAGTAGAATAACTTGTTTAACTCTTTTGGTTGTTGTATATAATGAGTACTTATATATTTCAATTGATGCTTATGGTGATCTGGTTGTGTGATTTTATGTATGATTATAGAGCATAGATTTATGCATATGATATTGTTATATGATCATGTAGTCTCATTATTATTCATAAATATAAAGTAGTTAACCTTTTTGAGTTAGTACAAATAATTACAGTGATATTTTAGAAAATTAACCTTAGTTAAAAGATTTAAATGTAAGTGGCATTGGTCTTATGCTATAATGAAATTATTAATTCAATTTAATTAATTTTTTAAAGAGATAATTACCAAATTTCATTAAATTAAGGAAATTAAATAACCTAAAAATATTAAACTAATAATTAAAGTTCAATGCAGGATTTTTTACTATTCTATGGCTAGGGTGATTCCTCCAGTGAATCGCAGTATGTGGCCGATTGAAATCGCTTGTCTGTTATCCATGCTATAAAATTCCCCACGACTAAGCTCGACTTGGTCATATTATGTCTTCTTTTTTCATTGTAATAAACTGAAATTGATTCATTGTTCCCTGAATATAGATATGATGAACATGTTTCAGTCTCCACCTCAGCTAATATATAACACAGAAAGAGTTCAAGTCTTTCAACAACCAATACATTCTCCAATTAACAGCGTGCATGATCATCGTAAATAAGTAACGTAAAGGGCTTTGATTCTTTTTAATAAAAAATAAAATATTATAAAACAATTATATGAAGCGATGCAAATTAGAGTATAGAATAATTTGTATATAATAATGATAAGCATAATTATAATAAAATTATGTAACAATTTTATTATATTACGGAGAGGACCCTGTATACTAAAAATAGACAAACTCAAACGTGACAAATACCCCCGAAACAACTCACTAACCACGGGGAGGTAAGCTGAAATTTCGTTTACACCAATTTTTTTTTTATCAAATAAAAAATTCATCGAGTAACCTTTGCTTATCCCTCGTGCTTTTTTGCCTAAACGATTATTATATTGAAAAATTATAGTTTGAACAAAGTGTTTGGAAACTTCGTCTGTCAAGCTGTCATTTGAGTTAAACGAGCCTAAGTCACCAAAAGTATAAATAAAAGACACGTGTAAAACATGGGTAAGCAATCGAAATTTGAACCTTTTAAACTTTTTGGGCTAAGTGATAAGCTACAACGGTCAACTTATAACGGCTTAGTGATAAGACCCCGGGGAGTTAGAAGTCACTTAACCCACAAGTCAATTAATCTTGCCAACAGTTTCACTGTATTGCCACAAGATGATGGTATTGATTCCCAATATTTATCATGAATTGTCGTACTCTCTCTTTGAATGTATAGGGGATTACTCTTTCCCACCGCAAATTTAAGGTCAGAGAGACTCTCATTAAATGGAAACTTGATATTTTATTTTTGCAAGAAGTTAAAATTGGAAACAACAAATTAGAAGTGGCTCTATTAAATGTATGTAGAGATGCTCTTTTTTTTGCAGACATCTCATAGAGACGGGAAAAGCGCTGTTGTTATTGGTATTGCACATTGGCTTTCTAAATTTGTCATTGATAAAGGTGAGGACCCTTCACACAGCGATGTTTAAGCCCTCATGGTTATCAATGGGTAACCCATTGGTTTTTGTTCTATTTATGCCCCTCGTAACACAAAAGAATGCGTTGATATTTGGGGATGGATGTCTAATACCCTTCCTAATGCAGACTGGATCATTGGTAGCAATTTCAATATGGTAGAACATCACATTGATCGAAGTTGGTTTAGCCCCTTGAAACTCAGTGATGATGAGTATAATAATTGGATATATTACAGAAATTCTCTTGGGGTGGTTGATCTTATTCACGACCAATTTACTTCTCATTCTAATAACTAGTTTACCTGGTCCAACTATTGGCTGGGTGATGATAGAAAACTTAGCAGACTAGATAGATTTTATTTATCACCTAATATACCGTTGGTCTATAATGCCTCTCGTGATTGTATTCATGTGCATTATTCTACTACTTTGTTAGATCACTTCCCTATATTTTGTACCTTTTTTACTGCCCAAAAAGCAACCTATACTTCACCATTGCCTTATAAGATTAACATTTCTCATTTGAAAAATCAAACATGCATGCCCTCCTTAGTGGGGATTTGGAATTCATTTCCAAAGCCTCAAGAAGGGGAGTCATGGGTTGACTAGTGGTGTACTGCCATCACACAATGTACGACCTTCTTTCGTGAATTTGGTAAAAGAATGGCCTAGTAGCGCAGGGGGGGAAAAACTCTCCAAGGTAAGCTAGAGCAAGCTAGACGAAAATTAAATAGTGACCCAAATAATATTCAACTACAAGCTACTATTGTTGCCACTGAAATGCAGATGCATCAACTTGATCACTTTAAAAGACAAGGAGCTAAGATTTGGGCTAGACTTCACTGGATAAAAGAGGGGAATAGAGGCTCTAAATACTTCTTCAATTTTTTGAAGTACAAACATAAAAAGGAAAGAATTTGTGCCATAATGGATGAAAATGGTATCCTTCATACTAATCCAGCTGATATTAACATGATTTTTCAAAAAAAATATGAAAACGTTTTCAAAGAAAATCAGTCTTGGAATGATATTCAATCCATCTTGGAGGAGGTTGTTGAAGATTATATTCCTAATAGAATTGACCCTAGCTATAGCAAGTATTTAGATAGGATCCTTTCCTTGGAAGAGATAGAGCATGCTCTCTTTTTTATGGCCTCTAAAAGAGCCCAGGTATTGATGGGATCCCTGTTGAATTCTATCAGGCTATGTAGCCTCATATCAAGGATGATTTTTATTGTTTATACTTAGAAGCCTTCAAGAAAGGTTCCTTGGGACCTATCATTAATAGAGGACTTATCAAACTCTTACCTAAAGGGAAAAAAGAAGATATTGTTTCTGGTTGGAGACCAATTACTCTTCTCAACACATCATACAAAATTATTGCAAAAATGTTGGCTATCCATATCAAACCCATGGTGCAAAATATTGTAAGACCTGAACAAACATGTTTTTTTGGGGGTATATTTATTCTTGATAACCTTATGTTGGCTTGGGAAATGGCTGAATGGGCATAGTGGATAGGTCAAAATGCTATATTAATCAAATTAGATTTTGACAAAGCCTATGATAGAATTCAGTGTAATTTTATTATTAAAATGATGTAGTGGCTTGGTTTTGGGCCTAAAATTTGGGCTCATATACAAATGTTATTTACGGATGCCAATGCTCAGTTGGCAATCAATAGTTCCATGACTGATGTATTTTCGTTACACCATTTGATCAGACAAGGATGCCCTCTATCACCCTTCTTATATGTGCTTATTGTTGACGCGATGGGATATTTGCTTCAAAAAGCTAATCAGCTAAATCTTATTTCAAGAATATTAATCCCTCAAAATAATGTGATTATTAACTCACATTTTGCTGATGACAGCTTGTTGTTTTTGCAAAATTTTGAAGAAGAAATTACCAATACTATGGAAATTTTGGAGTTATATTGTTCCATCTCCTGTTCACTTCTTGCGCATAACAAAACTGAGTTTTTGATGATTCAATCTAGGCCTATTCCCTAGTGGATTCCCGAGGAATGGAAACAAATTAAACACAGTGAGAGCACTAGGTATCTTGGAATCCCTTTTGGAATAGGGGTTTCCCTTTCTAATATGTGGAAGTGGTTCCTTGATAGGCTTAAGAACAAAATTTTTAACTAGGGATATAAGTTCTTGTCTTTAGCTAGTAAAATCCAAGTTGCAAACTAATTTTTTATTACTACTCATGTTTATTATTCATTATGTTGGATGCCCTCCAAAAAAGGTTTTAAAGATTTAAATAATATTATTCATCAATTTTTGTGGTCTAAATGGGATGGAAGCATTAGGTTTAAAGCCACTTCTTGGTCACATTGTATTCAACCCAAAAGCAAAGATGGTCTTGGACTTATTGATCCAAAAATGCAAGGAATCTGTTTGGCTACCAAATGGATTATTAGAGTAGTCCATGGAGAGAAACCTTGGAAAATTCAGATCTGACATTGTATTAACTCTGTTTCAGTTAAAGGCAAATGGTAAGCAGTCAATTGGCATGACAAGATTCTTTTTGCTCCTTTTTTTTAGACCCAAGCTTCATCTCCTCTTCAAACTATTTAGAAGGCCTGGCAATGTGTTTATCATCTACTTGAGTGGAGGGATTCATTTCTAAAACATGGGTTCAGTTTTACTTCTTCTTCTATATTGTGGAATAAACATATTCGGTAACATGGACAACCCCTGCCTGTGAGCTTTCCCTGTCATGCATATTTTTTATTTAAGAAAGGGATTCATCACTTCAGTGATATTTGCGATTTTGATGTGTTGTATTGGGTGCCTTGGGATGTTGTTAAGAGCTATTTTGGTTTGAACAATAAATATAAACAATTCCTTATCTTTATCCAATCACTGGTTCCTATTGAGCTCTTTATGAAAATGTGTACCCCTATTGTTTGTAATTTTTGAAGGACTGGCGATGGCTTTCATCTCATTATTTCATTGCCTTTCCCTTGAATAAAATAATATGTTGTCATCTTATTCCTTGTTTATTTCTTAATCCATGATTAAATCTTAAATGGAAATGCAGATTTAATGAGAAATTTTGGTTTTATTTGAGTGCTCTTATTTGGAAATCCAAAATGGATGTGGACATTCATGTTTTGAATTGGAAAATTCTGCACTATAAACTCTTTGTTGGTAACAGGTTAAAATGCTTTAAAATCCAAGTTCCCAAGTGCTCTTTCTATCATTCTCAAGAAAGCATGAAGCATATTTTTTGGTATTGTTCTTTTGCTAAGAGTCAATGGAAGGCCATTTTTAATGTTTTCCTACTATTTTTTAACATCATCTAAATTGGAAAGAAGCTTTGTTGGGCATGGGCCTTCATAAATAGTTTTACTAATTCTATTTGATAGGTTATTCTCATGCATATTTAGAAAAGCAGATGTATGGTAGTGTTTTCCAACTCCATATATTCTCAGGAAGTATGAGTTGTAAGGCTTTACTCTGACGTGTTTCTCTACCTTGATTTTTTATTTGCATAACTTCAAAAGGCTGCAAAGATATATTTGATACTAGGCACGCAAATTTAGCTCATTAGGTCTCAATTATCTCAAATACAACAAGATAATAGATCAATACAGTCAAAGCTTACGTCTGACAGTATATATCACAAATAGGTTCTACAGACTGGTCATCTTAGGTAGGGTTTTTCAACTTCAGCTACTGAAGATTGGGGGCTTCTTTTTAGACTTTCCTCTTGAGTGACTGTCATTCCCATTGTTGTACTGGGCTATCTTAGCTGAAATGTCAAATATGGAGTATAGGTCAATTTATCTATCTAATATATATTCAATCATAGTTGTGTGAGTCAAGGCACATTTGTCATGAGACTTGGAGCAGAGTTATTTCATGTTTCTAGGTTTTTTATTTCCTTGTATTTATTTTTCTTCAACTGCTCTTCTGAGCACTGATTATTATTGTATATTTGCATTATTCAATAAAAATAAAATAATGCACCTCACTATCATTTACATTAATTGGAACATATTTTATTTTAATAATAATTTTATAACATAGAAATATAATACGTTTCATTTTTGTTTTATTGGGAAGTATTTAAATAATTTGTTAATTAAATATTTTTTGACATTTTCAATTTTTTAAAAATCTATTGATGGGTTGTTCGGTACATAAACTCTAGACGTGACGGTCATCTATCCAACCTCATCTGAAAGGAGGCCTCGAGGGTCTCCCCAAGGTCTTTTATTATTTAGTCATGGTATATTTGGGTGACCTTGTTGGCTTATGCAAAATTATTCCATTTCAAAGGGCCTGTTAGTTTAGAATATTTTGTTTTATTTATTTTCAAGTCTTTAACATATTTAGAGGGAATGCAAGTGTCATTATATTTTTCATGCAAATTATTGGGCCCCTAACATGTTAAGCAAGGTTTTCACATCAACATGACATCCACTAGGCATGATAGGATCAATTTTTTGAGTGGTTAGCCTTTGGGCTTTTTGCAAGCAACTAGAGGTTGTAGTACAAATATTATGCTAGCTGGCAGGCAACTAACTATCTCTCAAATTTTTAAGGTGTCATCAAAGATTTGAAGAGACGTGGTAGGTGTAGCATGAAGTTTATAGAGTCATAAAATTGGAGGTTATAATGACAGATTTCTAACTCAACACTCAACATGCAACTTCCACCCTGATGAAGATGCTCAAAAAGGCTTATTTAAGGAGCTCGAGATAGAAGAGGCAAGGGAGAGGAAGGATTATAGCGAAGCTCTGATGAAATGAATTTACTCTACAAAAATTTCTCTAGTTATCATTAAGGTTTTAGAAGTAATATGGAGGCCACTTGGCTCCATTTGTATGTGCCCAAGCTTGTTTGTGAGCCTCTGGGTTGGTAATGATATGATATGAATATAAACTCTATTATGGATTTTGAATAGTGTCGACTATTTTCACATTTAACTATTTTGTCTAGTTTACATGTCTTTTTGTGTTGCTAATGGGATGCAAAATCTCATAAGGTCATATTATTACTTGAATTATGTTACTTAATGTTCATGCATTTTAATGGCTCATTGATTTAATAGAGTTTCGCCACTTTTTATGATGTCACCATTAATTTGTATGAAATATGAGTATAGTCATGTGCTAGTAACCTAATACTTGTGTAATTCAAATGTGTTTAATATGAGTAAAAATAATCCTATGACCCCTTAAGCACCTATATGACACTAGGCTTAGTCCACAAAAGGCTTTCACCTATGGATTTGCTTGAAGTTTCATTGAATTGCTTAAGTCTCCTAATTGAAGCCTCGTATCATGGCACAACTAGCCCAACTCGGCCCCTACTTCCTTCTCAGCTACACTTTGGGTGAGTGCATAAGGCATGTGCCTTATGTGTATTGATGCTAGCACAGTTGATTGTTAAATATTGATCTCAGAGGGAACATCCCATGCTTACACCTGGTTGTAATAACTCAATAACTATCTAGACTTCTTACAACATTTTGGTTCCATTGCTAGGACCCATGTTGAATTTTATTACTACGATGGTGCGATAGAATAATGTATTGAATTTATCTCAAAAACCTCAAGTGCTAGCTATAGTAGGTGGAAGATAGTTTTTCAATGAAGTATCTAATCTGTAAAGGATAAAATCCAAGAAAATGGGTTTAAAACAAACTATATGATACTTTATATGAGGTCTTTTTCTCTGAGTTACTTGAGCATGTGTATTGATGGTTGGATGGATATTCAACCCATAGAGGAAGAAGCTATGGATGACACTATGAGTGGATAAAGGAGTACCTAGAAAGGCTTGAGACTTTGGATGTTACTTGGACTAGAATGGTGGATGAATGGTGACAAAGAGCCCTAAATAGATACGTACTTGAGTTTGTAGTCTCAACATATTCATGCCTTAAGGAAGCAAAGTAGCAGTTTTTATGTGACCCTAGAGGCACATTTATGAAGGAGTTCAATGTAGATCTCAAAAAGATAATGGTTGATTATGGTTTTAAAACTTTGGGTATGAAAAGCTAAAATCTTTTTCATGTATGAGATGTGGGAAGGGGGAGAAGAGGATGTGTAGGTGAGGCATAATGGAAGTGGATGAACAAATTAACACCTGATAGCTTAGAAGATAGACTTATAATAAGAGATGGTGTCGAATGATGGAGGATTTGAAACCTGGAAGTGCTGAGAGGACTCATAGTGAATGAGAAGGGCATGGGGAAGGATCCATTGAAATACAACAATGTGAGGATGAGAGATATAATGAAGTGATGAACCAAGATTGACACTTGTTAGGTGTGGAATTTGTTGAGTTCCTACAATATTTTGGGATTATAGATACATAAGTTTAGAAGTGCATGCTCATGTTCTAGATTCCCCACTTGGATAAAGTATAGAAGTGATTGTTGACCCTTCTAACACCTCAGATCTTAGACATTTCATAGATTTAGATTATACTTTTGTGATTAAACATATTATTTCATACAATGAGGTGAACACAATCACCTCTAGACCATTGGGCCCTAGCTTACCACAATAAAATTTAATAATGAACATACCAATTCAATCGATGTAGAAATGCAAGGTGTGAAACAACCTATAAGAAGTGGTCTGGTGCCATAAATAAGTAGCATAACACCAATGAAATCAACTATGATACCAGTAATGATGGAACTAGTGTCTAACATCATGGTTTGAGGCATAAGAGAACCATCACCAAGATAGGCACTGGTGGGATAAGCACCTTAAGTACTAATTCCCCCCATAATAGATCTACTATGAAATGGCTATGCACCTGCTAGAGTATCATGACATGGAAAATGTCATAGAACATGCGTTGAAGTGTGAACTATAGTGGCACATGCAAGGCATAATCTAGTCAAAGTGTAAGGTTACTCAATTTGTGACCACTTTACTTGATCGCACCCACACCTAGTATAGAAAATTTGATCCCAACTAGGCCATGGTTGACTATGATACCCTAAAGGATGCATTTCTAAAGGAATTTGGCATTTCATAGTTTGAACAATAGAGCATCATTGTGCTAAAATAAATTACCTAAGGACTCTCAAAGAGTGTGCATATATATGATGTAAAGTCTAAAACTCTCCTATCAAAGTTCCCATATGATATTCACCCTTCCTAGCATGTGTAGTGGTTCATTAGGGGGTTACTCATGCTATTTTGAAGAGTGCTCTTTATGAAGACTTTTAATGAAAATCAAGAAGCGTTTAAAGTTGTGCTTAGATCCAAGGCAGTCAGAAATTTAGGCACCAAGATCAACCCATTTATGGAAGCATATATTACATTTATGGTCTTCCATATCCAAAATCTTACTTCCAACTCTTTGTATGATGTTCAAAGTGGACTATAGTGCACCAACTATGAAGTAGAAGGCCATAATAGAATTAACATCGTATGGAGGAATGTGTGCACCCTACTTATAAGCTTCGAAGTCTATCAAGAAGTGTATAATGTCCAAAACTACCTTTTATTGCAACACACCAACCAAATTAATATAATGATCTATTATTGTTTATTTGATGCCTACACCCATACTACTATTGATTACTAGATGATTGATGAAATGTGCAAAAACATGGAAAGGGATACACGATAGGCTACCATAATAGTTAGAGGGCAAGCAAACAAAGGGAATGATGGCTATGAATAATAGAATACAAGATTTAGGATATAATGTGGCACTAGAGGGTGAGGCAGAGGATATGATAGGGAAAGGTTCCTACCATGTTTATGTTATAAATATGGCTCAATAGAGCATTATAAGCATGATTGACCTACACATCCCATTTATAGATATTATTGAGGGCCCCAAAAGGTCAAATAAATCCCTAACCTGTATAAAAATTTGACCCAAGGTAGGCCTGGCATAGACAAGGGCACAAGAATGATCAAGGATGAGTAGAAGATATAAAAATGGACCCCAAATGGATCACCTATGCACATGGAAGTAGCTAAGGTATGAAAAAATATGTAAAGTGGATTCACCACTCAGTCACTAGTTGCACAAGTACTTGAGCTATGCCTAGAGTATAGGGAAAAGGGTCAAAATGAGTACATAATGATACCCAAACCAAAAGTTTTATCATACCTAGACCCAACATGCTAAAAATATGTATTCAAGTAGGGCATGAGTGCAATCCAAAAATTTCAAGGGGATCTCCAATTAACTTGAGACCTAGAAGTATAAGCTGTCACCTCTTGTAAGAGGCAGCATAGCTAGGAAGCTAAAGTATAATAATTGACTGAGATCCTATGCCTCCTATAAATAGAGGGAATGATACCCCTATTGAATAACTTACTCTTGGAGCATGTAGGTCAAACTCAAGTTAAGGTCACCATGCCATGCATGGAAATGTGCATGAAGGATGTACTCAAAATGTTGAATATGACCAAAAACTCCTGATGGATGTCACTATTGATAGATGGTCTATTTGTGAGGTTTTTGTAGACACAGGCATCGAGGTCAACATCTTAACCAAGAATGTTTGGGATAAAATTGGAAGACCAACCTTGAGACCCTCCCCTCATGTACTTTTCATGGCCAATAAGACTTGGGCATAATCTATCAAAATTTTCAAGAGCATAGTTATAAATATCATGGGCATTGAACTCCACACTGATTTTTAGGTAATAGAGTTAGCAAAGCAGGATAACTACCCAACGCTTCTATAAAGGCCATGGTGTTATGAAAATATGCACTTCAAAAGGCACTACATGACATTTGAGAATGGAAATGAGAGGGTAGTTATACCTATGTTAAATGACTAAGGACTCCCTTATGTCAAGAGCGTGAAGATCGAAGATGAGATCAACCATATCTATAACATCATGGTACAAGATACTGAGACTCTAGACCTGATTGATCAAGGAATCCTCTCTTGGGATTATGGAAAATCAACCTTAAAATTATCATTGAGAAGGATGACAGAGAGCTGAACATAAGGGAACTGGTGTAGAATAGTTCTGGGGATGAGGATCTCTACATGTATGAAACTATGCCCCCCAAGCCACCACCACCAAGATGTGCAAACAAATCTCATTTGCGATATAACACTATATGGACAAGCCCCACTTTGAGACACCTAAAGAAACTACTTTGATCTTGGAAGATCATGAAGAAGGGAAGGACTCCCTTCTTATGGACCCTCATGCCATGAACTCAATCCAATATTAGAATGTGATAATAAGGTTGGACACTGAAGTGATACACTAGAACATCATCAATGATGAAAAGGTAATGAAGTGGAAGAGGCTCCTCAAGGAAGCCAAGGATAAGGCACAAGCCAATAGGTTCAAGTTGTAATAAATTTATGAGTGCATGGAGGTAGATGAACTATCTCTTTTGGTCAGTGTCAACACTTCAAGAATTGTATAGGTCAATAAAATATGTTTACTGGTGGAGCAGATGATCCTAAGATTACAACTAAAAATAGTGGAGGAAGAAGAGGAAGAAGAGCCTAATGTTGCACTAAAGAAGGAGCTATCTAAAAAGCTCAAAGAGGTATAATACCTCTTTGCAAAGTTAAAAGAGGGTGTAGAAATAGTAAATGACATTCTATTAAGCTTTTCCAACCAAGCATTAGTAATAGATGCGTACCTCAAGAAGGTGAAGGATGAGAAGGAGCAGTTGATGGATCAAGTATACTCTATAAGCAGGGCAGAGTGCTCACAAATCATGGGCAATGTGAACATGCTTAGTAACTAGATCAATGACCATGAGTAGACTTTAGAATCACTCATCCATGTTCTATACACTAAGGCCTATGAGAAATGAGAGATATTATATGGAAGTGTGGAAAAGGTGAAAGCCAATGTCAAGGCCTTCAATAAGGATCTAGAGAAAATGAATGTACTTGCACTCACTATTGTATCCTTTGAGATAGATAGCACTACACAAGAAATCAAGATAGTCGTTAAGGGATTTGAAGACTTCAGTGCCAAACTCTAAGAGAATGCACTTGAGTTCTACATTCTCAAGAGTTTGACAACTTAGTTTAAGGCTAGACTAAAGTTTTTGTATGGGGTAAATGTTGGGCCCCTAACCCATGAAGTAAGGTTTTCACACCAATATGACATCCATAGGCATGAGGGGATCATTTTTTGAGTGGTTAGCCTTTGGTTTTTTATATCCAACTAGAGTTTTCATCACAAGTCTTACTCCAGCTAGTAGGTGGCTATCTATTTCTTAGATTATTAGGGCATCATCAAAGTTTTAAAGAGATGTGGTAGGTGTGGCATGGATTTTACAGATTCATGGAGTCGATGGTTATGATGACAAAGTTCCAGATCGACACTCAACATCAAGGATATTCAATCCATCTTGGAGGAAGTTGTTGAAGAGTATATTCCTAATAGAATCGACCCTAGCTAAACTAGGTATTTAGATAGGATCCTTTTCTTTGGAAGAGATAGAGCATGCTCTTTTTTTATGGCCTCTAATAAGAGCCCAGGTATTGATGGGTTCCCTGTTGAATTCTATCAGGATATGTAGCCTCATACCAAGGATGATTTTTATTGTTTATACTTGGAAGCCTTCAAGAAATGTTCTTTGGGACCTATCATTAATAGAGGACTTTTGAAACTCTTACCTAAAGAAAAAAAAGATATTATTTCTGGTTGGAGACCAGTTACTCTTCTCAACACATCATACAAAATTCTTGTATAAATACTATCTATCCATATCAAACCTGTGGTGCAAAATAATATAAGACCTGAACAAATAGGTTTTTTTGGGGGTATATTTATTCTTGATAACCTTATGTTGGCCTGGGAAATGGTTGAATGGGCATAGTAGACAGGTCAAAATTCTATATTAATCAAACTATATTTTGACAAAGCCTATGATAGAATTTGGTGTAATTTTATTCTTAAAATGATGTAGTGGCTTGGTTTTGAGCCTAAAATTTAGGCTCATGTACAAATGTTATTTATGAATGCCAGTGATCAGTTGGAAATCAATAGTTCCATGATTGATGTATTTTCATTACACCATTTGATTAGACAAGGATGCCCTCTATTACCCTTCTTATATGTGTTTAGTGTTGATGCACTGAGATATTTGATTCAAAAAGCTAATCAACTAAATCTTATTTTAGGAATATCAATCCCTCAAAATAATGTGGTTATTAACTCACATTTTGCTGATGATAGCTTGTTGTTTTTGTATAATTTTGAAGAAGAAATTCTAATACTATGGAAAATTTGGATTTATATTTTTCCATCTCTAGTTCACATCTTGCGCATAACAAAACTGAGTTTTTGATGATTCAATCTGGGCCTATTCCTTAATGGATTCCTGAGGAATGGAAACAAATTACACATAGGGAGAGCACTAGGTATCTTGGAATCCCTTTTGGAATATGGGTTTCCCTTTTTGATATGTGGAAGTGGTTCCTTGATAGGCTTAAGAACAAAATTTTTAACTGGGGATATAAGTTCTTGTCTTTAGCTAGCAAAATCCAAGTTGCAAACAAAATTTTTATTGCTACTCATGTTTATTATTCATTGTGTTGGATGCCCTCCAAAAAAGGTTTTAAATATTTAAATAAAATTATTCATCAATTTTTGTGGTCTAAATGGGATGGCAACATTAGGTTTAAAGCCACTTCTTGGTCACATTGTATTCAACCCAAAAGAAAAGATGGTCTTGGACTTATTGATCCAAAAATGAAAGGAATCTATTTGGATACGAAATGGATTATTAGAGTAATCCATGGAGAAAAACCTTGGAAAATTTAGATTTGACATTGTATTGACTCTGCTTTAGTTAAAGGTAAATGGTAAGTAGTCAATTGGCATGATAAGATTCTTTTTGCTCCTTTTTTTTAGACCCGAGCTTCATCTCCTCTTCAATCTATTTGGAAGGCCTAGCAATGTGTTTATCATCTAATTGAGTGGAGGAATTCATTTCTAAAACATGGGTTTAGTTTTACTTCTTCTTTATTGTGGAATAAACATATTCAGTAAGATGGACAACCCCTGCCTATGAGTTTTCCCTGGCATGCATATTTTTTATTTAAGAAAGGGATTCATCACTTTAGTGATATTTGGGATTTTTATGTGTTGGATTGGATGCCTTGGGATGTTGTTAAGAGATATTTTGGTTTGAACAATAAATATAAACAATTTCTTATCTTTGTCCAATCACTGGTTCCTATTGAGCTTTTTATGAAAATGTGTAACCCTATTATTTAAATTTTTTTGAAGGACTGGCAATGGCTTTCATCTCATTATTTCATTGCCTTTCCCTTGAAGATAATATGTTGTCAGCTTATTCTTTGTTTATTTCTTAATCCATGATTGAATCTTAAATGAAATGTAGATTTAATTAGAAATTTTGGTTTCATTTGAGTGCTCTTATTTGGCAATCCAAAATGGATGCAGACGTTCAGGTTTTGAATTGGAAAATTCTGCACTGTAAACTCCTTGTTGGTAATAAGTTAAAATGCTTTAAAATCCATGTTCCCAAGTGCTCTTTCTATCATTCTCTAAAAAGCATGAAGCATATTTTTTGGTATTGTTCTTTTGCTAAGAGTCAATGCAAGGCCATTTTTAATGTTTTCCTACTATTCTTGAGCATCATCTGAATTAGAAAGAATATTTGTTGGCTGTGGGCCTTCAAAATATTATTGCTAATTCTATTTGATAGGTTATTCTCATGCATATTTGGAAATCAGATGTATGGTAGTGTTTTCTAATTCCATATATTCCTAGGAAGTAGGAATTGTAAGGCTTTACTTTGACATGTTTCTCTGCCTTGATTTTTTATTTGCACAACTTCAAAAGGCTGTAAAGATGAATTTGATACTAGGCACTCAAATTCATCTCATTACATCTCAACTATCTCAAATACAATAGGACAAAAGGCCAATATAGTCAATGCTTACATCTGAAAGTATATATCACAAATAGGTTCTACAGACTCGTCATCTTAGGCAAGGTTTTTCAACTTTAGCTACTAAAGGCTGGGGGCTTCTTTTTAGACTTTCCTCTTGAGTGACTATCATTCCCATTGTTTTACTGGGCTATCTTAACTAAAATGTCAAATATGGAGTATAGGTCAATTTATCTGTCTGATATATATTCAATCATAGCTATGTGAGTTAATGCACATTTGTCATGAGACTTGGACAGAGTCATTTCATGTTTCTAGGTTGTTTATTTCCTTGTATTTCTTTTTCTTCAGCTGCTCTTCTGAGCACTGATTATTATTGTATATTTGCATTATTCAATACAACAAAAACAATGCACCTCACCATCATTTACATTAATTAGAACATATTTTATTTTAATTATAATTTTATAACATAGAAATATAATATGTTTCATGTTTGTTTTATTGGGAAGTATTTAAATAATTTGTTAATTAAATATTTTTTGAAATTTTCAATTCTTTTACAATCTATTGATGGGTTGTTCGGTACATAAACTCTAGGCATGATGGTCATCTTTCCAACCTCCTCTAAAAGGAGGCCTCAAGGCTCTCCCCAAGGTCTATTATTATCAAGTCATGGTATATTGGGTGACTTAGTTGATCTATGCAGAATTGTTCCATTTCAAGGAGCCTATTGGTTTAGAATATTTTGTTTTATTTGTTTTCAATTCTTTAACATATTTAGAGGGAATTCAAGTGTCATTATCTTTTTCATGCAAATTATTGGGCCCCTAACTTGTTAAGCAAGGTTTTCACACCAACATGACATCCATTAGGCATGATAGGATCAATTTTTTGAGTGATTAGCCTTTGGTATTTTTATAAGCAACTGGAGGTTGTAGTACAAATCTTATGCCAGATGGTAGGTAACTAACCATCTTTCATATTTTCAAGGTGTCATCAAAGATTTGAAGAGATGTGGTAGGTGTAGCATGAAGTTTATAGTCATAAAACTAGTAGTTATAATGACATATTTCTAACTCAACACTCAATGTGCAACTTCCACCCTAATGAATATGCTCATGAAGGCTTATTTAAGGAGCTCAAGCTAGAAGAGGCAAGGGAGAGGAAGGATTATAGCGAAGATCTGATGAAATGAATTTACTCTACAAAAATTTCTCCAGTTGTCATTAAGGTTTTAGAAGTAATATGGAGGCCACTTGGCTCCATTTGTGTGCACCCAAGTTTGTCTATGAGCCTCTGGGTTGGTAATGATATGATATAAATATAAACTCTATTATGGATTTTGAATAATGTCGACTATTATTGCATTTAACTAGTTATGTCTTGTTTACATGTCTTTTTGTGTTGCTAATGGGATGCAAAAGTTCATAAGGTCATACTATTACTTGAATTATGTTACTTAATGTTCATGCATTCTACTAGCTCATTGCTTTAATAGAGTTTCTCCACTTTTCATGATGTCACCATTAATTTGTATGAGAGATTAGTATATGCCTATGCTAGTAACCCAATACTTGTGTAATTCACATCTATTTAAGACACAATCCTATGACCCCTTAAGCACCTATATGAGACTAGGCTTAGTCCACGAAAGGCTTTCACCTCTGGATATTCCTTAAGTTTCATTGAATTATTTAAGTATCCTAATTAAAGCCTCATATCATAGCACACCTAGCCCAATTTAGCCCCCAACTCCTTCTCAGCTACACTTTGGGTGAGTGCATAAGGCATGTGCCTTATGTGGATTGATGCTAGTCTAGTTGATTGTTAAATATTGAGCTCAAAGGGAACATCCCATGCTTGCACCTAGTTGTAGTAAACCAATAAATATCTAGACTTTTTACAACATTTTGGTTCCATTTTTTGGACCCATGTTGAATTTTATTACTATGATGGTGCGATAGAATAATGTACCGACTTTTTCTCAAAAACATCAAGTGCTAGTTACAACAAGTGGAAGATAGTTTTGAAATGAAGTATCTAATATGTAAAGGATAATTTCTAAGAAAATGGGTTCAAGACAACCTATATTATGCTTTTTATGAGGTCTTTTTCTTTGATTTACCTGATCATGTGTATTGATGGTTGGCTGGATATTCAACCCACATAAGAAGAAGCTATGGATGGCACTATGAGTGGATAAAGGAGTACCTAGAAAGGCTTGAGACCCTTGATGTTACTTGGACTAGAATGGTGGATGAATGGTGACAAGGAGCCCTAAATAACTACGTAGTTGAGTTTGTAGTATCAACATATTGATGCCCTAAGGAAGAAAAGTACCAATTTTTACGTGACCTTAAAGGCATGTTTATGAAGGAGTATAACGTAGATCTTAAAAATATAATGGTTGATTATGGTTTTAAAACTTTGGGTATGAAAAGCTAAAATATTTTCATGTATGAGATGTGTGAAGGGGGAGAAGAGGATGTGTAGGTGAGGCATAATGGAAGTGGATGAGCAAATTGACACCTGATAGCTCAAAAGATAGACATATAATAAGAGATGGTGTCAACTGATGGAGGATTTAGAAACTAGAAGTGATAAGAGGACTCGTAGTGAATGAGAAGGGCATGGGTAAGGATCCATTGAAGTAAAAAAATTCAAGGATGAGATATATAATGAAGTGATGGACCAAGATTGACACTTATTAATTGTGGAATTTTTGGAGTTCCTACAGGATTTGGGGACTATAAATACAAAAATATAGAAGTGCATGCTCATGTTTTAGATTCCCCACTTGAATAAAGTATAGAAGTGATTTGTGACCCTTCTAACACCTTAGATATTAGACATTTCATATATTTGGATTGTAATTTTATGATTGAACAAATTATTTAATACAAGGAGGTGATCACAACTACCTATACCATTGGGCCCTAGCTCACCACAATAGAACTTAACAATGAACATACCAATTCAATCCATGCCAGCAATGCAATGTGGGAAACAACCTATAAGAAGTGGTCTGATGCCACAAACAAGTAGCATAACACCAATGAAATCAACTATGATACTAGTAATGATGGGACTAGTGTCTAGCCCCGTGGCTAGAGGCATTAGAGGACCATCACCAGGATAAGCATTGGGGGGATAAGCACCTCAAGTGCTAATTCCCCCCATAATAAATCTACTATGAAATGGCTATGCACCTAATAGAGTATGATGACATGGAAAATGTCATAGAACATGTTCTGAAATGTTAACTATAGTGGCACATGTAAGGCATAATCTATTCGAAGTGCAAGGCTACTCAGTTTGTGACCACTTTACTTGATCACACCCACACCTTGTATATAAAATTTCATACCAACTAGGCCATGGTTGACTATGATACCCTAAAGGATGCATTCTTAAAGGAATTTGGCATTTCATAGTTTGAACAATAGACCATCATTGTGCTAAAATAAATTACCCAATGACTATCAAATAGTGTGCATCTATATGATGAAAAGTCTAAAACTCTCCTATCAAAGTTCCCATATGATATTCACCCTTCCTAAAACATGCAGTGGTTCATTAGGGGGTTGCTCATGTTATTCTGAAGAGCACTTTTCATGAAGAATTTTACTGACACTCGAGAAGCGTTTGAAGTTGTGCTTAGAGCTGAGGTAGTCAGAAGTGTAGATACCAAGATCAACCCATTTATGGAAGCATAGATTTATGGCCTTCCAAATCCAAAAGCTTACTTCCAACTCTTTATATGATGCTCAAAGTGGACTATAGTGCACCGAATATGAAGTAGAAGGCCATAATATAAATAAATTCCTATGGATGAATGTATGCACCCTACTTCTAAGCTTCAAAGTCTATTGAGAAGCATATAATGTCCAAAACTATCCTTTATTACAACACACCAACCAAATTAATACAAGGATCTATTATTGTCTGTTTGATGCCTACACCCATACTACTATTGATTACTAGATGATTGATGTAATGTACAAAACATGTAAAGGGATACATGATAGGCTACCAAAATAGTCAAAGGGCAACAAAACTAAGTTAATGATGGCTAAAAACAATAGAATACATGACTTAGGATACAATGAGGCACTAGAGGGTGAGGCAGAGGATACGATGGGGGAAGATTCCTACCATGTTTATGTTATAAGTATGGCTCAATAGAACATTATAAGTGTGATTGACCTACAAATCCCATGCGTGGATATTATTGAGAGCCCCATAAGGTCAAAGAAAGCCCTAACCTTTATAAAAATTTGACCCAGGGTAGGCCTGACATAGACAAGGGCATAAAAATGATCAAGGATGAGTAGAAGATTTAAAAATGGACCCCAAAGGTGTCACCTATGCACATGGAGGTAGTTAAGGTATAATAAAATACATGAAGTGGATTCACCACTCAGTCACTAGTTGCACTAGTACCTGAGCTATGCCTACAGTATGGGGAAAAGGGTCAAAACGAGTACATAATGATGCCCAAACTAAAAGTTGTATCGTACCTAGACCCTACATGCTAAAAAGATGTATTAAAGTAGGCTATGAGTGTAATCCAAAACTTGCAAGGTGATTTCCAATTAGCTTGAGACCTAGAAGCATGAGTTGTTTCCTCTCATAAGAGGAAACATAGCTAAAAAGCTAAACTACAATAATTGACTGAGATCCTATGCCTCCTATAAATAGAGGGAATGATACCCATATTGAAGATCTTACTCTTGGAGCATGCAATTCAAAATCAAGTTGAGGTCACCATGCCATGCATAGAGATGGTGCATGAAAGACATACTCAAAATGTTAAATATGACCAAAAACTCATGATGGATGTCATTATTGATAGATGGTCTATTTGTGAGGTTCTTATAGACACAGGCATCGAGGTCAACATCTTAACGAAGAATGATTAGGAGAAAATGGGAAGACCAACCTTGAGACCCTCCCCTCATGTACTTTTCATGGCCAATAAGACTTGGGCATAACCTATAAAAATTTTACAGAGCACAATTGTAAATATCATGGGCATTGAACTCTGCATTGATTTTTAGGTAATAGAGTTAGCAAAGTAGGATAACTACCCAACTCTTCTAGAAAGGCCATGGTGTTATGAAAATAATGTAGATATGCACTTCAAAAGGCACTACATGACATTTGAGAATGGAAAGGAAAGGGTAGTTATACCTCTTTTAAATGACCAAGGACTCCCTTATGTCAAGAACGTGGAGATTGAGGATGAGATCAACCATATCTATAACATCACGGTACAAGATGTTAAGACTCTAGACCTAAATGATCAAGGAATCCTCTCTTGGGAATATGGATAATCAACCTTAGATACCACTGATGTTACTTGTGATTGATGGGTTGAGGAATCATATAAAACCATTGGTTGACAATGTGATTTGGTGCATGTAAAGGTTCCAAAACTAGTAAATACAGGATAGATACAAATTGATCATGCTTCCAAAATATGTGTCCCTTATACCAAGTAAAGGGGGAAAAGAATGTTCTACTTTAGTAAGTGAAAAATTTTAGCACTCCTAAGATATGAAGGGAATAATCTAGTGAAACACTATGTTTGTGATCTTGAGTCTTGCATCCTAAAAGAGGTGGATAAAAAGGTTACACTAGTTTACACATTGAAGAGCACTGCTACTTGTTGGTGGGTAGTGCAAAAACCTAGATTTCTAACTTAGCAAGATGTGAAGACAACCATTTACACTAGATTTAGAAAGAGCAATGAGGACCTGGACATTTCAATCTACTCTAGTGAATTTGGCCTTATAGTGCATGTACATTTTCATGAATAATAATGGACTATTTATGGTGAAAATACCTTAAGGAATCTATGGGTGCATGTTTTCTGTAAGACCTTAAAGACTTGGGCACAAGTGTGTTATGTAGTCAATGAGACGCATTGTGAAACTACATAGTAGGATGCCTTTAAGGAGTAGTTTATTCATACATTCTCCCTTTCTTTGTAAAATATTTAACTAATTGATCCATTACAAGTTTTTTAAAGGTCAGTGTTTGAGGACACTACTATATTAGAGGAACACCTAAAGGACCTATTCAGAAAAAGGGTTAGTTATCCAAACCTTATTCGAGGATCAAAATTTTAATAATGACTCTAGTGATGATGATCATGACACATAAAAGGTGCATAACTAGAAGAATTTAATAGGAAAAAGGAAGTTAGAGCACCAAGTTGAGGATGATACCCTAGAAGAAGAAGACCCTACCCATATTCAAGTAGAAATAACTAAGGGTAGTAAACAAGTTGAATATTCCCACTAGGAGAAGCATTAACCCTATTGAGTGCCATTAAAAACTACCAAGGTAGACATCAGCTCAGAAGGGGAACACAAAATTGCCACTCTGGATGCCTACTAGTCTAATACAGAACTGACATATATTGTTAACCTCCTAAATGAATTCCAAGACTTGTTCTCATGAAACTATAAGATATGAAAGGTGTACACCCATCCTTTGAGATAGTGAGCATCAAGCTAGTTGAGGCATGAGATCCATCGAAAAGTCACCTTATAAGATGAACCCAAATCTAGGCACCAAGGTCAAGACTAAGATTGATGGCATGCTAGTTGCAGTAGTCATCTACCCAGTACAAGAATCTAAATGGGTTAGCCCCATGGTCATCAGCATAAAAAGGATGGGTACATCCAAGTTTGTGTTAACTACAAACTTTTGAATGCCACCTACATAATTAACCCCTTTTCAAATCCATTCACAAACAAAGTATTGTATGGCATCACAGGTTATGAGATATACACATTTATTGATGGGTTCTCAAGATACCATCAAGACTAGATCAAGGAGGATAATACTAAAACCACCTTTGTGACTTAATGAGGGTGTTTTACCTATAATGTAATGCCCTTTGGGCTAAATAATGCACCAGCCATTTTCTCTCAGGTGGTGATCACTGCATTCAATTACTTCAGTCCCAAAATCCTTCAAGTATACTTAGATGATTGGAGAGTGTATGGATTAGTAAAGGATCACTATGAAAATTTATGCCTAATGTTTGAAAGGTACAGATAGTTGTAAATTTATTTAAACCTCAATAAGTGTGTTTTCACAATACCATTTGGTACATTGCTCAGGCACATTATCTGTAAAGATGGTCTGCTCATTAATCTAGCCAAGATTGCAATAATCCTTTAGCTTCAGACCCCATCAACAATGAAATATGTTCACACCTTTCTTGGGCATTATGGATATTATAAGAAGTTCATAAGAAATTACACCAAGATTGGGGTGTTGTTAGAGGAACTTTTGTGAAAGTATGGCCCATTCTATTGGGGCTCAACATAAGAAGATGCTTTTGAGACCTTAAAGATTAAACTAGAAAGTGCACCAATATTGCTATTTATCGACTATGAAACTCCTTTCCATGTCCACATCAATGCAACACTATTCTCATGCAACCATGCAAAGGGAAAATGGATCATCATATTTCTTTTGCAAGTAGAAAACTAACCAAGGCAAAAAAAAACTACACCACAACTGAGTGTGAGGTGCTTCCCATGTTTTAAACCCTATATAAATTTTTATAGTATTTGATAAAAACTTCATCTTCTTCAATGATCATGAAGTGCTTAAGTACCTGGTGAATAAGCCCATTTTCTATGGGTGCATTTGTCGATGGATTATTTTGTTTCAAGAATTCTAATTTATTGTGGTGATGAAGCTCAGCAAATAAAACTCAAGACAAGACCATCTATCTCACATTAAATCTGGTGATGCAGTAGTGCCAATTGAATATTATATGCCTGATGTACAAATTTATAGGGTCCAACATGTCTTGGAAGACCGGGTAGAGATAGTCACATTTCTAAGCTCCAAATCTGCACCTTAGACCATGATGACTAAGGAGAAGTAGAAACTCATGTTTTCACCACCCTTTTTTAACTCATTGGTAGGGAACTATACAAGTTGGGTCATGATAAATTCATGTGTTGATGTGTCCTAGAGTACAAACATGACTCATTAGTACAAGAGGTGCATGAGAGAATTAATGGAGGCCATTACATTAGGGATGCCATGACATGAAAAGTACTATAATCAGACTTGTGGTGGCCAACTCTATTTCATGATGAAAAATAATATGCCAAAGCATGTGATGTCTATTATCACATGGGAAAACCAAACCATAGGGATGAATTATCCGAGCAACAATTTAGGCAACAATTCGGGTGATAGTTCCACCCCAATTGATGATGGAACTTTCGAGAGCCATAACTTTTGCACCGTAGCTCCAATTGACTCACCGTTTGAACTGTTGGAAAGATAAGAATGAGGATAACGTCATGCAATAAATTTGACCCTTGAAAACCCAATGGAGTGCCCCAGATTTCAATTTTAGTAGTGCAGTCTAAAAATAGTAATTCCTCAAATTTTGTATTGTTTTAAATCTTGGAAGTCAAACTACTTAATCTCCCTCGAGATTGGTGACCTTCCACATTCTCCCCATGCTTTAAAAATGTGTATAAAAGAAGAGGTAACCTGAAATGTGAAGACAGAAATCTCTTCCCAGAGATAAACAAATATTTGTATTGTGATCTTGAGTAATACTACATCTCTTCTCAGAGAATTCATTATTACTGTGTTATTTCTATGTTATTGAAATATTTATCAACTAGAACTTCTAAGTTTTGAATCATGCCATGACATGAAAAGTAATATAATCAAAATTTTGGTGGCCAACTCTATTTCATGATGCAAAAGAATATGCCAAAGCATGTGACATCTATTATCACATGGCAAAACCAAACCATAGGGATGATATGCCTCTCATCCCCATCCTTTCCCAGACACCATTTGAAAAATGGGCCATTGAATTTGTTGGGCCTATTACTCTTACAATGAGGTGAACAAATGTAAGGTACATTATAGCTACCACATATTACTTCATCAAGTGGGCTAAAGTAACACCAACCAAAGATTTTACAACCACCAAAATAACAAGATTCATCTGGGAAAATATTATCAATAGGTATGGATGCCCACTTATCTTGACTAGTGACTATGGCATGCACTTCATCAACAAAATAATTTAGATCCTACTAACTGTATATATGGTGATGCACCATAAAATGAGACCCTACCACCCATAATCTAATGACACTATAGGGGCATTCAATAAAATATTAGGAAAGTGCTTCACAAAAATATGCAACATTGGTCACAAGGATTGGGATGACCATGTGTTAGTAGTGATTTTATGGGCCTATCACACAATGTATAAGTGCTTGAACAAGGCTACACCATTATAACTAGTTTTTGGCACAAAGTTCATTTTACCTATAAAATTCTTAATGCCCTAATTGTGCATGGTGTGTATTGGTTGATTAGATGACCATGAATCTTTAAGCACACGTCTCGAAGATTTAGAGCAACTGGATGAGACATGTGCCCAATCATGATGGAGCCAACATATATAAAAGGTGTGCCAAAATATATGGCATGATAAATACATCAAGTTTAAATTATTTATAGAAGGTGCATTAGTCTTTTTATGTGACTCTAAGTACCTCAGGTACCTAGGCAAACTACAAATTAGGTGGATGGGACCTTATATCATCCATAACATATTAGATACTAGTGCATGTAAGTTGCACACATTGACTTGTGAAATATTCCCTAGATATTTTAATAGTAACATATTGAAGGCATACCATTACTAGGGTGACACTTATGCAATCTAACACTAGATTTTGGTTAAAATTCGGTCACCTTGTCCTGTGACCATAATAAAATTGGCACAAGCCAAATCTTTTCCTTAGGTTTGTTTCTTTTGTGTTGTTTGAATAATCATGGTGCTTTCAAGCTCATAATATAAATTTTATAGCACTTACACATGCATAAATCCATACAAGTAAATGAACATGGTTGATTTTTAAGCACTTGAGGCTAGACACCTAAGTTTTTGGGTGCATGTGAATTTTGACAGGTTCAAAAAATGTAAGTATGAGTTGATGAAGGAAGGCACACAAGGTATTCATATGCAAGTGATCAAGAGAAGATAATGAGGTGCTAGAGGATCAGCACAAATATTTATATGGGGTAAGGAAGGTCAAAGTAATAGACATGAAAGTGCAGATAAATTGACCTAGAAAGAGATGTGCACTTTCAAGGAATCACAACAAGAGATGGAATCGAGGAGGCTGAATCATGCATATGTGAAGTGATACACCTAGGTAACCATAATAATGGTGAAGGTCATGCCAAGTTAAACCAAGCACAATATAATAACCATCATAATAACTAGTACTGACCCAATAGTTGATAGGAAGTGACCAATAGAATCACCTATCACTTCATCAAAGAAACTGTTAAAAAATTTAATGTTACAATGGTAGAAGAAAAAAATATGCAATAAATGAGTAGTTGGTGGTAGATTTTAGTGGATTTTGTGAGTTTAGTAGATTTTAAGATTCCAAATGCTACCATCCATCAATGTGGTAGCTAAAAACATAGTATAAAAGGCTAAATAGAAAATAAAGTCAAGTTATTATCATTTTCAATAGATTAGCACATATCTAAAGCTGAAGCCATTAAAACCAATAGATGCTACCAAAGAGAATAAGTTCCCCCAAAGCCTCAAAGTGAGAATTAAATACCACAAAGATGATTGTGTTTCACCTTGAGAAGAAAGGGGGATGAGCAAAGAAAATTAGATAGAAAAATAAGGAGATTGAGGATTTATTGACCCAAAACTCAGAAGTTTTGATTGAAAAATATTTCAAGAACATGAAAATAACATAGTAATAATGATTTCTCTGAGAAGAGATGTTTGATTACTCAAGATTGCAAATACAACCATATGCTTATCTCTAGGAAGAGATGTCTAATTTTTATTTTAGGTTACATCTTCATTTATACATATTTTGAGGGTATGAGGAGGATGTGGAAGGTCACCAATCTCGAGGGAGATTAAGTGGTTTGAATTCCATGATTGACAACAATCCATAATTTGAGGAATTACTATTTTTAGATTGCATTAGTAAAATTGAAATTTAGGGAATTTCCATTGGGTTTTTGGGGGTCAAAACCCACTAAGTGAAGCTCATGACATCTCATCACATTCTCCTCGTTCTTAGATTTCTAACTGTTCAAATGGGGAATCAATTGGGGTAGAACCATCAACCGAATTATCACTTGAATTATAGCCCAGATCATTTCTACAGAACAACCAGGCTGTCATTAATGAGATAGGAAGCTCAATAGCCAAATGCACAATCACATTTATCATAACTATGAAGCATGCCAGGCATAATTTTGGGTTTCAATAGAAACAACCATACACACTTCAATAATATTAGGTTTAGGATGGGCAAGAAAATACTAAGTGTAGGTCCACCATAGGCACAAAAAGATGCAAAGAAAGTATGAGCTATGAAGGAAGAAGCCACCATAAAAATGGAGGCATAGATGTTGGAAAGAGTGAGCATCATAAAGATATATCTAGAAGTGAGTGTAAATATCGCTTATAGAGAGATGAAATACCCCCCATAGGTCATAGTGGGGGATAAGTAGGTGTCCTTTGTGAATATGTGCAAACTTAAAGACTACAACCATATGACAAGCTATCATGCATAAGAGTTAAACAAGGACTGGATGGTAGACATTGGGAATAAAACCAAGGTAGGTGTCATGTTATTCAATGTTTCCATCAAAGATAAATTGGATACCATAAGCACCACACAACTATTTTAACTACCAAGTCTTGGCAATCTAGAAGACTTGGTGCATTTCTACCTCTTGTGAGTACACAAAAACTGATTGTACTTTACTAAACAATGCACAAAGATTTATTCAAACCTTATTAGTATAATCATAGGGCTACCTAGTGTAGAATCCAAAAAATGAGAGATGATGAAGGATGATGTGAAGGTAGAAAAGGTCACAAAGCTCTTGGGATACTATAAGTTAGGGGTTTTGTTCCTCATCAAAGACATCTAAGATACTGGTACAATGGTTATAATGTACCTTGTTAGTTCCAAACTTTTCCCTAATAATCGGTGGTTTGATATCAATAAGACTTTTCTATGCATTTCCCACCATATGGTGTAAGGAATGAGATTCAACATCTTCAAGTTCATTATAGAGGAGATAGTCAAGAATGCACAAGAGTGCCACCAAGCATGTGAGATATTCTTGTGGTGGTACATGCTTCTCGAGAAAGAAAGAGAGGTATGCTTGTAAATAATTATAATAATAAATGGAACCTAGGAGGCTAAATTGCATGCATGTGAAGCCTTTTGCCTAGGTAACCATAAGAATGATGAAGGTCATGCCAAGTTAAACCAAACACTAGATAATGACTATTATAATAGCTGGCACCCAACCAATAGTCAATGGGAAGTGACCGTTAGAATCATCTATCACTTCATCAAAGAAACCATTAGTAAAGTTAATACTATGATGATGGAAGAACAAAAACCCACAATAAATGAGCAATTGGTGGTGGATTTTAGTGGATTTCATGGGTTTACTAGATTTCAAGAATCTAAATGACACCATCTATCAATATGGTATCTAAAAACATAGTACAAAAGGGAAGATGGAAGATAAAGGCAAGATACTATCATTTTCAATAGATTAGCATAGATCCAAAAGCCGAAGCCATTAAAACTAGGAGACACTACCAAAGAGAACAAGTTCCCCCAATAGCTCCCAAGTGAGAATGAAATACCATAAAGATAATTGTGTTTCACCTTAACAAGAAAGGGAGATGAATATAGAAAAGTGTGTAGAGAAATAGGGCTATTAATGATTTATATAGAATGACCAGACTACCATTAATGGGGAAGGAAGCTTGATAGCCGAATGCATAGTTTCATTTCTCGTAACTGTGAAGTATGCCAAGCATAATTTTAGGCTTCGATAGAATCAAATAGTTATACTTCAATAGTATCAAGTTCATGATGGGAAATAAAAGACTAAGTACAGGTATACCATAGTGAAAAAAGATGCAAAGAAATCACGAGCAATGAAGGAAGTATTCGCCATAAATTAGAGGCACATATGGTAGAAAGAGTGAGCATCACAGAGATAAATCCAGAAGCGAGCATAAAGCTCACCTATAGAGAGATGAAATACTACCAAAGGTCATGATATGGGAGAAGTGGGTGTCATTTTCACATATATATAAACTTAAGGATTACAACCATAGGATAGACAATAATACACAAGAGGTAAACAAGGACTAGATGACAAAGATTGGGAAGAAGACCAAGGAAGGCACCACACTCTTTGATGTCTCCATCAAAGAAAAATTAGAAAACATGAGTACCATATAACTATTTGAGCTATCAAGCTTTGGAAATCCATAAGACTTGGTGCATTTCCTCCTCTTACAAGTACATAGTTACCAATTCTAATTTTTTGGATGATGCATGAGAATTTATGTAAACCTCATTAGTAGAATCACAAGGCTACCTAGCATAGGAGATGACATAAGAGAGATGGAGGATGAGGTGGAGGTAGAAAGGATAGCAAATATCTTGGGATACTACAAGTTAGGGTTTATGTTCCCCATCAAAGACATCTAATAGTCAACACAAGGGCAACAATGTACCTTGTTAGTACCAAACTTTGCCCTAACAGTTGATGGTCCAATAGCAGTAAGACCTTTCTATGCATTTCCCAACATATGGCATAAGGAATGAGATTCAACATCTTCAAGTTCATTATAGAAGAGATAGTCAAGAATGTGAAAGAGTGACATAGAGTGTGCAAGACCTTCCGATGGGGTACATAATTCTCAACCAAGATACATAAAAGCATAGATAAATTAACCAAGAAAGAGAGGCATGCTTTCAAAGAAACATAAAAAGAGATGGAACCTAGGAGGATGAATCACATGCATGTGAAGTTTTGTACCCAGATAACCATTAGAATGGTGAAGGTCATACCAATTTGGACCAAGTGAAAGATAATGACCATCGTAATAGTTGGCACCCACCCAATAGTCGGTAAGAAGTGACTATTTGAATTACATATCACTTCACTAATTAAATTGTTAGTGGTTCTAAACCCATGATATCTCTTCTCTTTACTTTGTTAGTTAGTAGTTGATTTGGATGCATATGATTTGTAAGTCATCTCATGAGCATTTTATTTATCTCACATTCATGGGAAGTAGTAATTTCTTAGATTACAATTCATATATAAGTGTTGAGGCCATTGAAGGCATCCACAAATTATTTATATTGAGCTTGCTTCAAGGAGGTTGCCCCCTCAAAGTGGTCTGCGATCAACATAATATATTCAATGTTTTTGTTCATTTTTTAATTATGTTATTTCATGTTATTTTATTGAATTGTTGCAGGAGGATCCTCTTATCTAGTATCAAGTTGCATTTTAGGGCCAATTTTTTTAAGAAAGTCTTCACTCTATTTTTTTGCATAATACTTTTTCAAAAATAAATTTGTTCTGCTGCATAATCTATTTCAATATTTTCCTATAACACACTAATCTATTTCAGATCAGGGTAAAAACCTGACCGCATAACTATGGGAAGTGCTTGGGTGAAATCCCTAAAACTTATTATGAGGAGTACCATAGGAACCCCAAAGTAGTTGGCTCATTGAGAGACCTGCCAATGAAATAGGCAACAACCCTTTCTTAATTTAGTAGTTTCCATCTGTGAAGAAAACTAAGAGATGTCATAAAGAGATAAATCTAAGGCCATAAAATTTCTAGAGAGTGGTACTCCTTTAGATGGTTGGTGGCTAGAGTGAAATTGTTAAAACCTTTAGGCAGCCATTGAAACTTGGGCCCATTTCTATCAGTTTTTAAATAATTCTAGTAGACTCAAAATAATCATTCAATAGAGTATCCATAGACTATCAAAGGACTTACATGGAGGTATTTGACAGAACCCAGAATCTAAAAACTATCTACAGAGTCTTAGCAAACTCTCAGAGGACTTATTCTGAGATAGAAAACTAGAAGAGTAAAAAAAAAATTGTCTTTGTAATATCTCTCTATCTATAGCCCCAATTATCCTCAATATTTATCTAGACACCTAAATTCCATTCCCTACATTTTCTTCCTTGATGTCCCATATCCCAATTTCACTCCTAATTCTCAGAAATTACAAATTTTCCTTTTTTCAGGTTTGGTCATGACTTCTATTTTTATCTATTTACCTTGAAATTTTTCCACTATATTCATCATCTCATTCTACTCTTTTGTCTCTGTTTGACCAATTTTTCCATTTTCACTCCTAAAATTGCCTTGCCTTCATCAATCATACTCCCACTATGCAAAAAAATTATTAAAATCCCATTTATCCCTTCCATTTTTGCCCAAATTTAAAACCTTCCATACTAAACATGTCTTAACTCTAGTTTTCCTATCCATTATAGAAAAAGAAAAAAAACTGTTATTCAGGTCATGGTAGTAACCCAAATAGGAGCAAAAATGATGGAGGATAAATTTATTTCCTTCAAACCCCACATCAAAGATATTGATGAAAAAATTCTCAACCTTAGTCTTCAACATACCACCATGCACGACATATGACATCCAGAGTCTTCTTTAGACACTACATTTTCTTATTCTAGTAATTATTGTGGGCCGAAGCTTAATTTTCCTTGATTCAATGGTGTAGATCCAACTGGATGGATCTATTAGATAGAACAATGTTTTAGTTTACATAATACTTTTGATGCCAACAAGGTTCCACTTTCATCTTTTCACTTGGAACTTGAAGCCCTTCAATGGTATTGTTGGTATACCAAGGCTCATGATGAACCCATATGGACCAATTTTTGCACCTTCATTTTGCAACGGTTTAGCCCTACTACTTTTGATGACTTCACTAGAGCACTCACTAAACTTTTCCAAATAGGTATAGTGAGAGAATATCAAACTAAATTTGAAAAACTAGTTATTCATACAAAGGAATTGTCTAATGAATTCTTCAAGAGTTACTTTGTTAGTGGATTGAAGGATGCAATTTGATCTAAGGTTAAAATGTTCTAGACTAACATGATGATGGAAGCCTTAGGGTTGACTAAGTTGGCAGAGGACAAGATCACAGCTCAACAGTGATTCAAATCTAATTGTGTTCCCTTCAAAAATATAGCTCCACACCGATCTCAAACAATACCAGCTCCCAAAACCACTCTTATCAAGCATTTGACTGAAGCATAGATGCAAGCCCATAGAGAAAAAGGAATTTTTTATAATTGTGATGATAAATTTACTCAAGGACATTGATGTGTGAGCAAAATCTCTACTTATTATATGTGAACTCTCTACTTAAAACTGACGATTGGAAAGATGTTCAGGATACAACAAATGATTCAGAAGAAGCTCATTCGATTATGGATCTTGCTTCTCTTTAAGACCAACTATATATCTCTCTCCATGTCTTAACATGAATCACTACCCCAAAAATCATATGGGTCAGGGGTTACTTCAAAAAGCAACCATTTAAGAACATGTTGTCCAAATTTTAAGAAAACCCAATTCGTATTTTTTGAGATATCATCAAAAACATATTTGTAGGTTTAAAAAAAATCATGGTTAAAATATATATTTTCTCTTATTTTTTCCACACTTTATTTTTTAAGGCTATACATGGCTTTGGCAATTGTTTTTTAATACTTTTCAAACTCAAAATAAAATTTATTAAATCAAGTAACACCAAAAGGTTGTACTTTTCCTCTTTAGCACTGGAAATCTTTCTTTCTCTCATTTGTTCATGTTTTAAATATATTTTTTCTCAAAACATATATATTTTCATTAAATCCAAAAAATGTTTTTGGAAAGTTTTAAAAAAAAATCAATTTCATTCATGAAATGTTTTTTAAATTCACCTTTTAAAAAAAAAAAATACAACTTTGGTGATTACTTTCTACAACTTATGCTTTTACAACTATCTTCTAGTTTAAAATCAAATGTTTGTGTTCATATTGCAATTATTAATCTATATCTCATTTTTTTTTCTTTTTTGACATCTCCTTTGCACTTTGGCCTAAGTCTCATTTGTTTTGGCCTCCTTGTCCTTCTCATTCGCTCACATTTTTTTAAAGTGATTTTTTTACTTATTTAATTTTTTATGTTGGGTGAGTTTTTAGGCATAATGACTCAATTTTTTCCCTAATTTAAACTCACATCTACTAAATGCCACCTATGGAAATCACATATGCAATACATATTCACTTTTAAACATTTAGTACGCATAGTAGATGGCACAAATTCTAAACTAGATCCAATGACTATCACAACTGAAATTTAAGAGAAATGAAAAATGAAAACTTATAAAGCCTTAGGATTGATTGGCATGGCCATGACCCTTGAATTTCACATTCACATTGATGATTATTTTCTTGCATCTATTGCTTGGTCTAAACTTAAATATGTTTATGACATTGTGAATGAATCTTGTAAAATTCAAATACAAGATCAACCGTTTGATTTAAAGTATAATGAATTCAAAACTATGGATGAGTTCTTGATTAAATTTCATTATTTTCATTCTCAACTCACTGGTTTAGGTGTTAAACTTTCAGATTTGAATTTAATTCATATCATCATGAAACAGTGTTTACCTCAACCTTTTCAGTAATTTATTACTAATGTTCATTCACAATTAGCTTTTCTTACTTTGTCTGCTTAATTGATGTTTGAATTATTTTGTACTTTATTGCAACAAGAAGCACAAAATTTGATTCAATTTGGTAGTCTTAAGACTAATAAATATGTTTTTATTTCTAAACATCAATATAAGAATGGCAAAGAATATACTAAGTCCAATAATACACATGATAAGAAAGATCAAAAATTTAACACTATATCTAAAAAGAAGTTAGAGTGTAATTATTGTGAAAAAAACACACATGATAAATATCATTACTTCAAAAAAAAATGTGATATCAAAAATGGAAAGATTAAAGTCAAAGATAATGTTAGTACTAGTAACAATAAGACTCAAGCAAAATAGAAGTCTAATACTACAACTACTTTTAATTGTGCTTTGAATTCTTTTCCTATTGAATGGATTATTGATTCTAGTGATACTCAACATATGACATTGAATGCTTAATTGTTTACTTCTTTATAACTAGATCTTTCTAACAATCATTTAAGTCTTAAAAATCATGCTTCTTGCAATGTTGAAGCCATAGGAAATGTTAAAATAACTAATAGTGAATTGCATGATGTCTTGCTTGATCCTGATTTGAAATTGAATTTACTTTCTGTACCTCAATTATGTAAATAGGACTATAAAGTAGACTTTATTAATGATACTTTTTATGTTAAATCTACAAAGTAATGTTTTCAAGTAGTTGCTACTATTTTTTTAGATAATGATAATTTATTCAAATTTACTAGATTCTCTTCTCCCTCATCTTCTCATGCTTTGCTTGTTTATAATGATGCTAAATTGTGGCATGAAAGATTAGGGTATATTAATTACCAAAGTATTTCTCTCATGAACAAACTCAATATGTTGCAAGGTTTGCCTAACATTTCTTCCACTACTTCTACTTGTAATGGTTGTATGGCTAGTAAAATTCATAGAGAATATTTTCCTAAAAAACACTCTTAGTGTGATACTGAAAAGCTTCATTTAGTTCATAGTGATATTTTAGTCCCTATGCAAACTCCTTCTATTAATGGTGCTAAGTATGCTTTAACATTTGTTGATGATTGCACTAGGCGAGTTTAGATTTATTTCTTGAAAACTAAAGATCAAGTCTTAGATACTTTTATTAATTTTCATACGTTTGTTGAAAAATAATCTCATTATTATTTATGCATATTATGCACTGATAATGGTAAAAAATATGTTAACAATTATTTTCTTACATATTTTAAGCAACATGAAATTAAACATGAGAAAACGGTTTCATACATACCTGAGCAAAATGATGTTGTTGAATGTAAACATAGGACTATCACTGAAATGGCTAGGTGTATGTTGTATGCTAAAAATATGAATTATAAATTTTGAGTTAAAGCAATGTATTGTGCTATTTATCTAATTAATAAGACTCCCACTAAATATATTTTAAATATTATACCTGAAGAATCTTGGAGTGGTAGAAAACCTAATTTAAAACATTTGCATGTTTTTGGTTGTTATGCATTTGTTCATACTCCAATAGAAAAGCATAAAAAATTAGACTCTAAAGCAGAAACTTTCATACTTGTTGGTTATGATGAATCATCTAAATCTTATAGATTTTATGATCCTCAAACTAACAAAATCAAGATTAAAAGGGATGTTAATATTGCTGAAAATAGTGTGCTTGATTGTGCTTCCACTTAGATTCTATTGATATTATTTCTACTTCTTTTCCTTTTGAATCTAATAATGATCATAATGATGTGTTTCATAATGATGTTGTTACTCTAATTCCTTCTCTTTCTTCTAGTTTTGCTCCACCTAAAGTTATGACTAAATGGGCCAAGACTACTATAGAAGATTCAAAAATTAATGTTAATCTTAATGATACTCATAGAACTAGACAACAATTTTTTAATTATTCTTTGATATCTAAACTTATGCAAAATAATGATCCTCAAAATTTAAAGCAATCTCAAGGTCACCTTCATTAGGAAAAATTTATGCTTGATGAATGCAACTCTTTGATTTCTAATAACACTTGGGACTTAAGGGCATAATTTAGTAAGTTGTAAATGGTTGTTTAAAACTAAATTTAATTCTGACAATCAAATTGAAAAACATAAAGATAGACTTGTTGCTAAAGGTTTTTCTCAAATTGAGGGAATTGATTATAATGAAACTTTTTCTCTTGTTGCTAAAATGCCCACTATTAAAGTTGTTTTAGCTTTAGCTGCTCATATGCATTGGCTTGTTTATCAAATGAATGTTAAAAATGCTTTCTTAAATGGTGAATTATATGAATAAATTTACATGTCTCAACCTCCCGATTTTATAAAAAAAGGTAATTATCATCTTGTATGCAAGTTAAACAAAGCTATTTATGGTTTAAAATAATCTCCTAGAGAATGGTACTCTAAAATTTATCAATTCTTTATAGCTCAAGGCTTTACTCATAGCTCTACTGATCCTAATCTCTTTTTCAAAAATACTCCAAATGGCATAGTTATCATTATTTTGTATGTTGATGACTTAATCATAACTTGCAGTAATAGTTTAATGGTTTCTTTTATGAAAGATTATTTTTGAAATGACTAATTTGGGTCTCTTACATTATTTTTTAGGCATTCAAGTTTGGCAAGAAAAAGATAACATCTCTATTTATTAATCTAAATATGCATATGACCTTTTATCTAAGTTTAATATGTTAGATTTCAAACCTATAGCTACCCCTTGTGAAGTTGGTGTCAAATTACTTAATGATATGGAAACTGAACCTATTGATCTAACTCTCTATAGACAATTAGTTAGAAGTTTGAACTATCTTACTCATACTCATCTTGATATTGTTTTTTCTGTTGGAATAATGTCTCGTTTTATGTCTAAACCTCAAGGTACTCATTTTAAAGTTACTAAAAGAATTATTCATTATATTATAGGTACTCCAACTCTTAGCATTGAGTATATCATGAATAACAACTTCTCTTTGACAGAGTATTCAGATTCTGATTGGGTTGGTGATCCTAATGATCATAAATCCATAAGTGGCTATTGTTTCTCTTTGGTTTTTGGCATTGTTTCAAGAAATAGTAAAAAGT
This sequence comes from Torreya grandis, assembly GCA_037957365.1. Classification (NCBI taxonomy): domain Eukaryota; kingdom Viridiplantae; phylum Streptophyta; class Pinopsida; order Cupressales; family Taxaceae; genus Torreya; species Torreya grandis. The sequence continues at coordinate 145,251 of JARHVA010003343.1, read as the reverse complement.
ATACTACTGTATCTCTATATTCCATAAAAGTTGAGTATAAATCTTATAATCATGCTGCAAAGGAAGCTATTTATCTTAGAAGACTTCTTTCAGATTTAGGCCACCCACAACATTTGACTACTCCAATTTTTAATGATAATCAAAGTGCAATTGCCTTAGTAAAAAATCTAGTTTTTCATGCAAGATCTATGCACATTGAGATTTAACATCAATTTCAACATGAACTTATTAAAGACAATCAAATTCTTCTCTCTTTCTATCCTACTGAAGAATAAATGGTTGATATATTCACTAAGCCTCTATGTAAATACAATTTTGTCTTCTTTTATAATAAGTTAGTATTGAAGGAAGTTCTCATCAAGGGGGAGAGTTAGTAATGTTTCCTCCCTTTTTATTTGTGTGTAAACCCCTAAATAAAGTTTAAGGGAGAGTGTTAGAATTACCCTTTATTTAGAATAATTTTATTTATCCTAAGTTCCTTTTTATTTGTGAGGAATTTATATTTATGAGAATTATTAATTCTCATAAATCTAAATTCCATGAGGTGGCACTTAACCTAAGATTTAAGAGGAGTTACTTGCATGTAACCTCCCTTTCTCACCTTCCACACACCCTCCCTATTTTATTATGGATTAGGACACAAGTGGCACACACTTGGAGGGCTTGTAAAGTCATAATGGGGTTTTATGTAACTCCTATTTTCCTCCCTTATCTCTATAAAACAGCTCCTCCTCTCCTCTTTTTTTCACTAAGAATCACTCTAGCTCTCTTTATTTTTATCTTGTGATTTTGATCAATCTTATACTTGTGAAGATATTTGTTTCAAGCCTTCTAATAGATTATGTGTTTTTTTTCACCATTTGACGGTTTTTCCTACTTATAAAATATTGCCTCTATGGTTTGATTTTGAGAGGTAACTTAATGTTTTTTATGCATTCTTATTTATCTCACTTTCATGCTTGTCATTTTTTATCCTTGAATTTAGCAGGCTCAATTCATGGGATAACCCCTATGAAACTTGTTCGTTTCATAGCCCATGAGCTCTAAGCACGTAAAATGAGGTTAATCATTGCCTCTTTATGTTTTATTATTCTTTCAAAAAATTCGTTTTTGAGGGAAATTTATTTTTGGTGCAGTTTGAAGATTTTTTTTTGAACTACACTTTTTCCAATTTGGTGTAAATCGAAGATTTTTTTCTAAACTACACCATTGTGTGCACTAGAGAATAAATTATCTAATGTTGCACTTAGTCTAATTTTTCAAATGCAAGAGTGTTATTTTTATATGACTTTACACATACAAATTTAGAGTTTTTCTCTACTCCTACACTCAGGCCCACTACTACATCAATAATTAATTTCTCATTAATTACTCTCTTGTATATATTTTAACTTGTGTAAATTCATTTTTAATATTTTTATTCACCATTTTCAATCATGAATACATCATTTGCCATCATTTTTGAGCATGCCAACACTTCTCATTATCCTCAATTTGTTGTTTTCATTGATTCTTTGTGCCCTAGGGTTCTTCATCATCATCCATTTTCATGGCATCTCAAGTAAATTTTTGTTTTTCTTCTTGTTTTTTTTTAATTTTTGTTCATTTTTCTTTCTTCTTTCTTCATGTCTTCTTTCAATATTTTCATTTTTCCCTCAAAACCCTTAATTTTATCAGTTCATTTCAGAGAATTTTCTTCAAAAGGTACTAAGGGACATTTTTCATATACATTTCATCATCGGGTGCACTTCAAAGAAAATTCTCCAAAGTGCACATTTATTCATTTGATGCACTTCAAATAAAATTCTCTAAAGTGCATAGATCGTCATCTCAGTGTCCTTCAGAGAAAATTCTTTGAAGTACATGACTGTTCACCTTTTTAGTGCACTTTAAAGAATTTAATTTAAAAATGTGAGTTTTTTTTCATATAGGAAATGATGCATATTGGAAGTGAGGAGAATAATTCCACCAATTAAGGTAGTAATGATCACATAAAGGGAGAAATTTGAGAAGATTGGTAAGCCACAAAATAAATTGTGCAAGGGTTTTCCTCAAAGAACCCTTCTAATATCATCCTAATGGTAGGATAAATATCGATTATAAAAGTCTTAAATAAAATATAATGAAATCACCATCAAGTATATAAAATATAATTCTTTAATCTATAAATTTATGGGTTTCTTTCCAAGTGTAGCTAATCTACAAAAATGGCTATGTAAAAATTGGAAGATCCAAGCTACAAACTAAGTGAAATTATCCCCTAATATTTTTTTCAAGTCACTTTTAATTCAGCTAAATAAAATGATTAAATATTCTGAGATGGTCCATGGTTTATGGATTATCATGTACTATACATGATGCCATGAGGGGAGGGTTTTAACCCTAAAATCAAAGATTTATCTATTATCCTAGTTTACAATCAAATAAATGTTAAAGAGAAGAAATTTTTGAGCAAGTTGGGATTCATCTTGGTGAGTAAATTTCCATGGATAAAGAAACATAATTATGGTTCCTTTTATTTTATGCCATAATCTATGTCAAAATAGACTTGTCAAAACCCCTTCCCCTGCCTATCAAATTAAAATATGATTCTAGGGAATGGATGAAAGGCCAAACTATGAAAATATTATTTTAATATGTCACATCTACCACATTCATGGCCATTTTTTAATAGACTATCTTTAAATTAAATTGAAATTAAAATTGAAAAATATTATTTCAAATAACCAAAGAAAAAATCTAAGAAAAATAAAACAATTATATGATAGCCAAAATTAGTTGACGCTAGAAATAACTTCAGTGCTCTTGAGACTAAGAAAGTCAATCATTCTAACATAGAAAATATTTATTTGGTAAAATAAACTCTTTTCTCATCATAATAACCTAGCATTTAAGTCATGTTCCCTTGTTTTAGAAGCTCACAACCCTTGAGACTTACATCTTCACCTCAAAACAATTTGAGGAATTTTGTAATCTCCAATAAAGAGGATCTAGAATATGGGGATCAAGGAGAGAAATATATATGGATGGAGGATATAACACATTCATAATTGAATAATATTTTAATTCACTCAAGGATTAGTAAGATTACAATGATAAAAGTAGCTATAAAACTAATTTGAGTGGGAAAAGATAAACCTAGCAACCCCCTATTTGTGAATTATTGAAATCTAAAACTAATAATCAATATAAATGAGGAAAATCAATAATATATTTTAGAAATAGTAATGGAAACAAAGGAATCCAAATATCCTGCCAAGGAAGACCAAGGTCTAACAAGACCATTTTAGGAATAAAAAGGAAGGAAAAAAGAAAGCATTTTTTTTAGAACACTAAATCAAGGAAAAAACATAATATTATGTCTAAGGGGGGATAATCCCATCACCCGTAGTAGTAAGATGAAATCCCCCTCATGTTCATAATCTCCTATAATTTGTACATATTAATTCTCTACACAAGCATATGCTAGTAAAATAACATGTTCTAAACAAAAAGAGAGACATACTCTTTCTTTAGGAAACCAAAATGGAAGAGTTTACCTTTAGGGAAACAATGAAGAATATTGGGAGAAATAACAATTTTATGGTCACAAATAGCACCAAATCTTTTGGAGGACATGTAATAATTTATAACCCATTCATATTCTCTGGATTTCTCCTAGAGGGTTGTATTAATTGGAAGGGAGTTAGATTTATGTAATTTAACTCAACCAAGTCTTTTATCTACGTCAACACTTATGTACCACAAACTAAACAGGGATTAAAACTATGTTAGTTTCCTTTGAGAGGACTTAGACATACTTACTCTGATGATAAGTTAATATTGGGGGTTTATTTTAATGTAATAATCTCTCCCTTCAAAAAATATGGAGTGTTAGGTTGTGGAGCTAAAAGCTTCACTGATGCAAATAGGGGAGGAGGTTGCTGAGTGTAAGAGCAACCGATGTCGGCATGATCAACTGACGTCGGTCATATTTAGTGCACAGAGCAACTGACATCGGTAGGATTTGGCCAATGTCGATCACCTCCAGTCAGACAGGGACCGACGTCAGACACCTGTGTGGTTTCAGAACTGTCAATTTCACGGACAGTTTGTTAACGAACTGAGTGTTTGCATGAAGAGGACTAATTTTAGTCTAGAGCTACGGGTTTCTAATTATTGTAATTAGAAGTCTAATTATTGTATGCATGGGATCTATATAATAGACTCATGGGCTGTATTGTAAAGTTGTAGACTCTCAAGGATTCTGGAAAATCAGAAGAGTTATATCCAAGGAAGAAGACTTCTTCCAGGTGTGTATGATCTCGGTCAGCAGGTGTTGCAAGGCCAAGTTTGAATTTCAGGTTGTTGCAAGTTCATGGGAGATCTACATGGTAAGTAAGATCATTTGAGGTGTACGTATTTTGTGTGTGTTTGATCTAGGTTTGTAGGTGTTGTAAAACCAAGTTGATTTGCAGGTGGCAGCAAGATCAGGGAGATCAACAACATAACCGGTAAGCAAGCTCATGGGAGATCTACTTGGAGTACGTATTATACTTGAACCTTGAGTATTTATACTCGATCAGACTTGAGTATGTGTGTATACTCAGTGGTACTGGCAGTAGTGATACTGACTAGTTGGAGGTGAACAACTCTATGTTTGAGTTGTCTGTTGTGACCGTATTTGAGGAGAGTGAACTCTTGAAGTAGAATTACTATACACTTGGTGTGGGAAGCCTGGAAGGTGTGAAGAATAATTTGGCATCTTCTTTATTTGTAATTCTTTTTTGGAAGAGTATTAATACAATTGGGTATTGTCTCTCATATTCTGTGTTCTTTGTGAATTTCTAGTTACTTATTACTTCTGGTTAAATTTTGTGTTTAGTTGCTTATACAAAGGTAATCAATTGTGTGCTCCATAATCCCATCATGGAGGTTGTATTAGCCTTTCTCAATCTACTTCTAACTTTGCTTAGCTCATTGAAGACATATGTCTTCAATTTAAAGCCCAAATATATAAATTTTACTTATACAAACAAAATAATTGGACTTAATTTTATGGTTAAAATACTAGATAAATCTCTTTTATACTTGGACTAGATCCAATATGATATTTATTTGGAATCTAAAATCTCATTTTTTTAGCTTGAATCGCTAGCCAATCAACCTTTATCTCTCTCTGGAAACCACTCTTAGAATAAATCCTTCCAAGTTTGAGCTAATGTGGACAACATAAGATTCTTTGAAAGGCAAGATAAATAAATGGTGGATTACTAAGATTTTTGGGTCAAAATTGTATATTTTTATATAAAAGCTAAATATCATCAAGATAAATCTAAAGGAATGGAATAGAAAATGATTTGGAATGCCCTCAAATAAAAAAATTAAAATCAAGAGAAAATTTCCAAAGTAGAAGCCCTAACTCAATGATAAGGCTTCACTTGGACTATAAAACTTTAAGAAGAAAATTTGATGGAGAATTAGAAGAGCTACTTCAATAAAAAATTCATTGGATGTTGAAATGGAGGATATAATGGTAAAATGAAGGAGACATAAAGAATACATTGTTCTATAAAACAAACATTATGATAATAATTCCTAAAATCTCAAAAATAACCAATAATAAAGGTTTAGTTATTTTCAATAAATATGATATATGTTCTGAAGAGACAAGATATTTGAAAGATCCTTATTGAGACACATCGGGAAAGAAATGAGGCAAGAAAATAAATTATGAGATCAATTCTCACTTTGATCATAAAGGTTGACAACATGTATTTCACAAACACAATACCAATAAAAGAGGTCAGCGTTGCCATACACTCATTCAAAGCTAACAAATATTTGGGTTTGGATGGATTCCCATTAGGATTATACAATCATGTTGGGAAATTTTTTTGGAAGACTTGGTTGCAGTTGTTAAAGAATAGAGATTAAAAAAAAATCCTTAAGGAGTTAAATTCCATTGTGATTGATTTGATTCCCAAGAAGACAGAGGCCAATTACTTTGATTTGTAAATACCCATATATTTTTGAAATGTAGTAAATAAGATAACTTGAAAAGTAATGTAAAATAAGCTAAAACTATTTCTTTAAAAAACAATCTCTTTGGAGTGAGGGGTTTTGTGGCAAAAAATAATTGTGGATAACATAGTGATTTCTCATGAATTAACCAGCTATGTCCCAACCCAAAATAAAATAACATGGTTATAAAAATAGATATGAACAAGGCTTTATATAAAGTTAGATGGGAATTTCTACTATGTGAAATTGAGAATATGGATTTTGGTAAAGATATGAGATATTGGGTGGCTAGTTGCATCAATACCCCTAAATACTCTACTTTGATCAATTAAAAATTTGTTGATTTTGTATCTTCTTGTGCACTACAAGCTATTCCATCCATAGTGCATAGGTTCCTTAAGTGTATACATGCTAACTAGGTGGTCATATTTAAGGGTTTCTCATATGAGTATCCTTCACCTATCTCATTAGAAGTCACACCACAGTTACTAGTTATAGTTTAGAGCATAGTTCCCATTAGTATATCATAGAGTTCAATTGAGACTCTTGTAGTGTTACCACATATGGATACTCTCCCATAGAGGCCTTTATTAGAGAGACCCCTAAGTAAGAGATATTTTTAAAATGATAAAGGGTCTCCCTCTACCCCTTTCCTTATGAGATCAATGTTATTGAGTTCCTAGGGTTCTAAGTATAGGGCACCCATGCTAGCTACAACATCTTCTATCAGATGGGTCCCTAAAACGCTTATAATTCATAATACACCCCATTCATCTCCATGAATTCATAGCATAGCTTCATAGGCAATGCCAACTATAAATAAATTATTATAATAGATTTTGGGACCTTATTTACCTTTTCATACAACATACATGATTACCATTCCTTTATTTGACATAGGCCACATTGATAGTGAGTCTTGTTAGGGTGTAAATCCACTATTCACAAGTCACTATTCATAGGCACCATCTATAGTAATGTGGCATAATGAGATGGCATCTTGGTGATGTGTCATGTGGGTGTGTAGATGAGTTAGCATGCAAGTGATGTGAAAAGAAGGTGATGTGGTAGGCTGTCCTATGAAGGGTCCCAAGATGTGATTAGGTTAATGTGATGGGGAGTGGGATGTAACACTCCACTAAGAGACACATTTTATCCTTAGTAGTCACATGTGGATTGTCACATGGTGAAAAATTCAAGAGTTCATGAATAGGATAAATTTATAAGGGGCCCCATAATTCCCATGTGTGGAGAAAGTCAAAAGGTGATTGCAACACCTTTTGGACTTGTGTGGTCACATGGAAGAAGACAAGATGAACACTTTTGTAGATTGTCCTCACATGTGTGAGTTTGGTGAAATTATAGGAGTCAAATGGGGTGGTTTGGAACTTATCTAAAGTAGAGCATCTACTTTGTTGACCCTTGGATATGAAGACAATAATTTTGTTTTGAGGGTTTGGACTCATTTGTGGAAGTGGGGTGCAGGTTTTGGAGCCACATGGAGGTGGCACATTTTATTTTCTAAATTGAATATGCTTTGAAGACTTTTGAAAATTAAGACAACTACCACTATGGATCACATGACACCCCGTTCAAGAGTGGCACATTTTTTGGATGGCCACTTGTGTTTCTCTCTCTCATTGTAAATACTATTTATTAACCTGATTTCTCCTTTATTTTTTTAATCCATGGAGTTCATTATGGATCCCATTTAAGGATCTATGTAATCATTGGAATTTCATGTTTTAAGAGGTTATATTTTGTAATGCTTTTAATCTTATCTCACCTAGATGATTTGGTGGTAAGCATCAGATGCATGGTTAGAGGTTATAGCCTAAAATACTGTTATGCTTAGCTTACCTAGATGCATGGTTTGGATTCCTGAGGTAGAATCCTAGAGGCTTTTTAGATTGGATCTATTAATTCTCTGTATGTTATCATCATTGAAAGAGTTGCATGTTGAATCTTATAGGCAAGAGCATGAAAGTCTTGATTGTAAGCTTTACTTACTTGAGTGTTTGTAAGCACTAAAAGGAGTTGCTAAGAGGAGCTACTATAGAAGATATTTAATAATAGAATATGAAGTATGGATGTTGCCTTTGCCCCATGGTTTTTCTCTAGATAGTTTAGAAGGTTTTTCACAAATATTCTATGTAATGTGTTCTCTCATGTGTGTTGTGTTTTATTGTAGCTTATTTGTTTTTGCATTAATTCTTACAAATGTTTTATGATGTTCTAGTTTCAGAACAATTGGTATTAGAGATTTGGTTTAGAAGATATCATGTTGGTACCAGGAGACATGCTATGGATCATAACAATTGGTATCAAATTCATGGTTATTGGATGGTTTGTGCAAGTGTGTCTTACATCCCAATTTATCACTAAGTGAATTTAATTGATTATCTGTGTATTTTTTATAGTTGGTAATTCAATTTGGTTATTTTTAACTAAGATATGAGTTATATGATGTTATGGGACAATTGAATATTGCTTTGATTACATTATTGCATTGATTTGAGTTAGTTGTAGGGTATATTATTACATTATGATCATGTTGATTTATTATTTCAATATTATTTTATGATGTATATATGCCATAATGTATAGACTAACTACTTACTTGTCATGAGTTGGACATAGGAGAAATTCATCTCTTAGAGCATGATAGATGGAGACCATCATTGGAGAGGGTGAGACATAGATAGAGATGTTTTGGGATGAAATAAGAATGGCTAGAATCTTGCACACACCACATTAACTAGTACATACTAAGTGCATATTATAATTGTTAACGTTGGTATGTTTTTAATGATTGGTTGCATTTAAAATTGTTTATGCATAATTAGCTTAGTTTAATGATTATGTGGAATAGATCATGTCTGATTTCATTGTGGATGTTATGCATAGGGTTAAATGCATAATGTTGTAATATGATTATGTTGGTGATTGGTTTAAATGATATTAGATTTACCATTTTGGCTTATAAGAATATAATATATTTATATGTGTTAATCATATTAATATTAAAACCCTGATGTTATTAGCATTTCTAAACAAGTAATAAAGAAATTCATTATGATTATTTATTATTATTAATTAATTGTATTTTAATTAGAAAAAAAGTAGAAAAAGAAAAAAGGGAAATCTTTAAAAAAAAGGAAAGTCATTCCAAAGAATGGAAGAAAAAAGATAGTGATTTAGTGATTTTGGGATAAAAAAATAAAATAAAATAAAGTCATTTAATAAAAAGAAGGAAGGGAAGAATAATTTAAAAAGAAGGATCAGAGCAAGGATGGAAATAAGGGAAGGAAAAAAAAGAGAGAGAAGGGGAAGGAGTAAAGAGAAAGAGCACACAAAGATTGGACGTTGTCTTATCGTGATTTTTCATTTGGGAAGTATCTATACGTAGATGATCTATATATAATTGAATTATGAGTTTGTATGTAGTAAATAATTAAAATTCAATGATCTACATGTTATAATCAAGATTTATATCTTCAGTAGAATATTAACTTCCCAAATAGTAAACTAATTTATATGATGAAGAATATATATATATAGGTGATATATGTATAACTTTACATAGATATACAAACAAAATCTAATAGAAATACTAATATAGCATTACAAACTTAGACATGGTTATTATGTATTAGCAACTATCACAAAATCATACAGACATGGCTATAATGACATTATGTATTAGAATCATTGTATGATTTTAATATTAGTTGTGCTATGTATGCTTAATAATCATTGTATGACTAGTGATCCCTAGCATATATAGATGAATCATTGTATAATAACATTACTAGTATATGTATTTCTGATATATAATGTTGCCCATATATATATATATATATACATATATATATATATATATATATATATATATATATATGGGCACATTATATAAGCACTAGTATAAAATGAAATAGACTACGATGTAGTCCTTTAGATTTGTGAAATAACATGACTAAGAGTGTTTACCAATGAGGAATCGTGATGTTAATCAAAATATATAGAATCATTGATGTGTGAGTTACATTGATTTACTTATAGGTATGAACTATGTATATTTATGCAATTTAAATATACATGTTATTATACAAATAAGTAAGCATAGCGATTTGCGTGAAAATAAAGTGACCTGCATATATATATATATATATATATATATATATATATATATATATATATATATATATATATATATATATATATATATATATATATAAATTAAGCTTATCTGCCCTGTAACATTCCTCCAAGTATCAGTTAAATTAAAAAAATGGTTGGTTTGTATGTTACACTCACACAATTAATACATAAAAATATTTCATAGAATCACAAATTCCAATCTAGCCTGATCAATGTCTAAACTGTATTAGCTGATTATGTGGTAATCAACCGATATATTATTAAGTTTAAGAGAGTAAATAATAAAAATATATGTTATCGGTTATTTATGTTATTTTTAACTGTATCAGTTATGTATTATTGTATGGTTTATCTTGATCTTAACTATAACATCAACTACCAAAGATTTTAGTTATTATTAACTCATAATTAGTATTGATAGTATTATGAGTTATGTTTCCAATAGTGTCGATTATGTATCGAGTTCACTTGGTTAAGAAAATAAGAAGGAAATCATATAGCTGGTATGCCTTCCATAATTGAACGATGACTTTTATAAATAATGTTATCAATATAATCATTAGCATGGGCATGCAGTTTCATCTCCTTATGATAAGGTTCTCATGTTCTGTGTTGTTTAATATTTACATAGAATGTATACAAATATGCTTTATAACCACCAATAGCTTATATTTTTGGGATGACATTTTCATTCATCGTAGGATTAAGTCAAAATGTATAAACACCATATACAAGACATTATATATGATAAATTGGAGGTCAACCGACTTAGGAAGAGTACAACATGATAATCTATTCTGAGAATATTAGTCATCAAAATAATTTGTGTCTAGGAAAAATAATTGGTTGAAGTCTTGATTAAATTATAGATGTCAATTGGCATTACATATAATATTTATACATTTGGAAAACTTATGTACAATATGTATTTTGAGAAAATTAATATGTACAAGTGTATATACATATATGACATGTATTGGTGTATTGTGTTGTGTGCCTATAGTTCTAATGATTGATATAGACTAAGAAAAATTATAGAAGAGTAGGACACTAGCTACATATATACACAGCATCCTAAAATATAACAAGACACATAAAGGAGAGATCATGTTCATGCAAAATATAATTAGAAATTTAATTCTTGAAATTGTTATGATTGGTTGTTTGTATTTGAGTATTTGTGCTCAAGAACAATGGACTATGATGATATGGGTTTTCATAGAGTACATTATATTTGAAAACTACTTATAAGAATTATAAAAGTATAGTCTAATTGTATATTATACCTGATTGGTATAAACTATAATTGTTATTCTTATTATTTATGTGATAAATAATGTTGTAGAGATTCATCCATACAATTGATAGACTAAATGTATGAATTTTGATTATTCCTATACTTAGCATGTTTTATGATTATTAGTAGGAAATAATCTATATAAATCTATTGGTTATACGTATGTTAATCAAATTTTTCATTGATGGTATTAAGTAGTGAGATAGAATTCACTAGCTTACTAGCATCACCAATCCCAGATGAAGGTAATCCGACCAAGTGGTGTGTTTTAAAGTGAATGATCCTAGAGATCAATGACTATTAATTTTTTTTTCCAAAATAATGTTATTTAGACATTATCATTTCATATGTATGATTTACATGTTTTTGTGATATCATGTTAGAACAAATTTCTTTATGGTACACTACATGTTCTTAGAAATCATAAAACACATAGATACTATTTTGTCTCTCTAGATTCTTGCACCATTAATATCTAATCATCTACAAAAGGAGGTCTATTTTCTGATGGTGGATTGTGTGGGGGATATATCATCCACAGTTGATGTGTAAAAGTGCTCCGATGATTTTCTCCCTCCCCACAGAAGTACTTCTTTGGAGATGACACTTGAGATTGTTATAGATACTAGAGTTCAAAAAACTCATGCTTTGTGGAGCTTTGTATCTTGGACATTTTATTGTAATTATTATTATTAAAATATGATACCTAATGAATTGTAATTAAATACTTATTATACCATGATAATAGTGGCTACATGTTTGTACCCATCATGATTGGATATTTATAATTACTTTTTATATTCAGTTATGATATATTTCATATGTTGATAGTGATAAATGATGGTTAGATGTCATATGCCTATTTTATAATTATCATACTTTGAGTATTTTATCTAGATCAATAATTATATTCTTATGGTGTAATCTAATAAAATAATATGTTGTTTAAAATTTAAAAAAAAATTACATATTTCTAAGTAGATCTTAATGGGGATGTTACATGTGATATTAGAGCTACAACTCAAACTCTAGGACTAAATGAGTCCACTAATATTTTTATATCTTTATATTTTATATAAAGGAGATGGTGAAAGCTAGAGTATCTAGAGAGGGTCCATCAAATGTCAATGATAGTGACCTTCTATTTGATCCAAATCGATTTGCCATTGAGCAAGCAATAAAGTTGGATCAGATTCTCACAGCCATGAATGAGATCAGGGATCAGATTACACCCATAGAGTAGGAGGTTTATGCCAAGAAAAGGAAGAACATTAGCATAAAATTAAAGAACATTTTTTTAAGAAGGAAAACCCTTAAGATGTGATAGCACAGATAGTTACAGAGTTGGCTAAAGATATGAATTAGGTAGATCCACCTAAGTTTGATGAAATTATTTTAGGTGACAGAGCTAAAGCATGGTTGACTGAGATGGAGAATTATTTAAAGATTATTAACTACTCTGATGTCACTAAACTATTTTTGGGAGCTTCTTAATTGGCTAGTGAATTGGCTACATGGTGGGCCAATAAATTTTTTAAAATAAACCTTAAATTGACCACCACTACATGGGAGTAGTTTATGACTTTGTTTAGATCATGATGGCTTCCAAAATTATACTTTGAATGGAAGCTTATAGATTTCCAAACTTTAAATCAAGATGACTTATCAGTGAATGAGTACTGAGAATAGTTTACCAAACTTCTGAAGTATGCACCTCAATACCAGGCAGATGAGAGGTTCAAAATATGGAAGTAAAACCCAAATAGGTGGGGAGGTAGATGTTCATTTACCTTCTACCATCGATTAGTTATTCGAGAAGGCAACCAAATAAGAACAAAAGTTAAAGTCCCTTGCACAGGATGGACAAGTTCAAGAAAAAGTTTGAAAGTTCTAAATTAACTTTTAAATATAAGAATGGGAAGTAGAGGACTGGCTAGTCCAAGAAGTAGTTCAAAAGTCAAAATGCCAAATTCAACAATGGTTTAGACAATAAAAATTTGGAAAATGGTTTCAAAAGCAAGCTCAAAGGAAACTAGCAAGCTAAAAAGAAAGGACCACCTAGAAGTTGTTTCATTTTTAGAGATGACCATTATGCTCATGAGTGTACTCAAGACAAGTCAAAGAACAAAGTTATTTACCCTTAGTTAAGAACTTTTCAACAGTGTATTCATGTGGTGGTTGATAATTGGCAAGCCGATTTCCAAGCTTCACCCATAAAGATGTTAGGTATTTTGTTTTGAATATAAATTTTCCATTTTGATAGATAAAGGGGATAAATAATGTTTTATATCTCCTATAATACTTAGTAAGTTATCTAGAAGAGTTGTAGTAATGAAAAATGCATGGTTGATACAATATGGGAATCATTCAAAAGTCATGGTTGACAAGTATTTAGTCGAAGTAGAGATCAAGTTTCTTGAATTCACAATAGTAGTGGATTTGTATGTAGCACTAATATGATCATATGATGTGATCCTACGAGTCAAATTCATTGCAAAACATAAGGCCAAGATTGACTACTATCTGAAGAAGGTTGAGTGTTTGGACAACTTTGGAAATCAGACACAAATTCAAGGTGAGAAAAGAGAGTTGAGGCTTAGGTAGATTTATAAAATATAACTCAAAAGGACTCAAATAAAATGGTACCAAGTATTTATTATCAAGGTAAATTAAATGGAGAAACCTAAAGAACCATCTCTTTAAGATTATCCATTCCTTAAGAATTTTTATGATGTGTTCTCAGAAGAATTTTTAGGATTGCCTCTTAGACGTGAGTTTATTTTCTCTATCAATATCATACCTAGATTGGAACCATAGTCTAAGGGACCTTACAAGATAACAACCACTGAATTGATTAAATTGAAGTCTCAAATCCTAAAATTATTGTTAAAAGGGTTAATTAGGTCAAGTGTGTCACCATGGGGTGCACTGGTTGTCTTCATCAAGAAGGATGGTAGTCTTTGACTTTGCATAAACTATAGAATGTTGAATAAGGAAAATATAAAAAATAAGTATCTACTACCTCATATAGATGATATTTTTGATCAATATAGGGAGAAACAATATTTTATAAGATTGATCATAGAGTAAGATACAATCAACTAAGGATAAGAGATGAGGATATTATGAAGATAACATTTAGAGCTCCTTATGGGCACTATAATTTCACAGTGTTACCATTTGGATTGATAAATACTCCAGTAGCATTCATGAATATCATGAACAATGTGTTCATAGATTATCTAGATCACTTTGTTTTGGTCTTTCTTGATGACATTCTTATATGCTTTAAGATTGAAAAGGAACATGTTAAGTTGTGGAGCTAAAAGCTTCACTGTTATGCAAATGTCGAGGTTGCTGAGTGTCACAGTAACCGATGTCAGTCAGGCCAACTGACATCGGTCATATTCAATTACATAGCAACCAACATCGGTTAGGGGTCAGTCAACATCGGTCAGATAGGAACTGACATCAGTCATCTCCAGACAGACAAAGACTGACATCGATCATCTATGCATTCTAGAATTATTCTAATTTTAGACGAACAGTTAGTTTGCATGTAAAGACTAATTTTAGTCTTGAGTCTGCGTTTCTAATTATTGTTTGTTTTGGGATCTATTTAAGAGACCCATGGGGCTATATTGTAAATCAAGCAAGATCAATTAGATCTACAGGGTGCAAGATCGAAAAGATTTGTAGGGTGCAAGATCAAGAAGATCTGTTGGTTAGGTATTGGAGGCAACAAAAATTGGGTTGATTATCACAATCAGAGTAGGCAACAACAACCATTGGGTTAATTGTCACTGGAGGGAACAACTCGATTTTTGAGTTGGTTGTAATTGATTGAGAGAGAGAACTCTTGAGGGAGAATTACTTTACACCCAAGAGGTGTGGGAAGAGTGAGATTTCTTCATTGTATTTCCTTTTGGATGAGTTGAATACATATTGTATTGTTTCTTGTATCATCTATTCTTTGCTATTTTTGAATTCTAGTTACTTATTACTTCTGGTTTAATTCCATGTTTAGTTGCTTATACAATAGTAATCAATTGAGCTCTAAGGTACTAACATCTGGTATCAAAGTGAGCTACAGGATCCTAACAGGTGGTATTAGAGTAGGTTAGTGTTTTTTGATTACAGGTTCACTCTCAGAGGTTTTTGATTGAGTGAGAATAAAGTAATGGCAGAAGAAAGTAAGTTAAGAATGGAGAAATTCAATGGCAAGAATTATCAATTATGGAGGATGTAGATAGAGGATTATATGTATCAGAAAGATTTTTACTTACCATTGGGTGGGGCTTCATGTATGCATGATGAAGAATGGAAGGTTCTTGACAGAAAGTCTCTTAGAGCTATAAGGCTGACCCTGGCAGCTTTTGTGTTTTCCAACTTATCTCAGGCAAGGAAAATGGTAGAGTTAATGGAATCTTTGGCAAATTTATATGAAAAACCCTTAGCTTCAAATAAGGTATTTCTTATGAAGCAATTATTTAATTTGCAAATGCTGGAAGGTGGATTTGTATATAGTCATCTTAATGATTTCCATGGAATTGTAAATCAGTTAACTTCAGTCAAAATAGCTTTTGATGATAAAATTAAGGCTCTCTTAATCTTATGCTCTTTACCTAAAAGTTGGCATAGCTTGGTAATGGCAGTTAGTAATACTGCATCTGCTTCAAATATCTTAAAAGTTGATGTTGTTAGTGTAATCTTGAATGAAGAAATTCACAGGAAAAGCACAGGGGAAACATCAGGTAATGCTTTAAGTGTTGAAAGCAGGGGATGGAAAAGAGAGAAGGATAAGCAAGGGAAATCAAGGTCAAAGATAGACAATAGATCCAAATTTAGAAATGGCCGTATAACCTGCTGGAATTGTGGAAAGAAAGGACATGCAAAGAAAGATTGTTGGTTAAAAGAAGAACAGCATGAAGATAATGAAGAAGCAAAATATGTAGGAATTGTTACATAGGATGCTCTCATATTTTCTTTGGATAGTCAGGTAGAATCATGGGTTTTAGATTCTGGTGCTTCTTTCCATTCAACCCCAAATAGAAATTTTTTTCATGATTATGTCCATGGAGACTTTGGAAAAGTTTATTTAGGGGATGGTGAGCCTTGTCAAATGGTTGGTAAAAGGAAAGTGCAGCTGAAATTGCAGACTGGCAACATATGGGTGTTGAAGGATGTCATGCATGTACCCATCCTGAAGAGGAATTTGATTTTTGTAGGGAAGTTGGGTGATGAGGGTTACACAGTAACTCTCACAGCAGAATCTTGGAAAGGTTCCAAGGGTGCACTTGTATTAGCAAGACGTAAAAAAGTAGGTACACTTTATCTATCTACTTGTATTACTGATTCTCCTTCTATTTTATCTACTTCATAAGTAGATACAAAGATGTGGGTCTGTAGGCTTGGTCACATGAGTGAGAAGGGAATGGATGTTCTTAAGTCAAAAGGTATGCTTTCAGATTTGATAGATCTAGATTTCTGTGAGCATTGTATGTTTGAAAAATAGGAGAAAGTGAGGTTTCTGAAAACTAGGTCAATAAAAAAGAAGCACAGGTTGGAGCTTGTTCACACAAAGGTGTGGGGACCAGCTCAGGGAGCTTCTATTGGAGGATCATAGTGTTATGTTTCTTTCATTGATGATGCTACAAAAAAGGTATGGGTTTATTGCATAAAGTGGAAATTGGATGTGTTTGACACTTTTAAGACATGGAAAGCCTTAGTTTTCAAGGAAAAGATGACAGACAAAGATCAGCTCAAGAGGCTAAATAATTTTGAGCAAGGCAATTTGGACAAGGTTATGATCCAAAATGAGCTCGCGAGTAAAAATCATCACTCATAGGAAAACACAGTTACCGACATTGATCAGGTGACAACTAACATTGATCAGGTAGGATCTGACGTCAGTCTAGTGGAGACCAAAGTTAGTGATGTCAGGTAGGTGAAAGCCAATGTTAGTCAAGTCAGTCGCATGGAACTGACATCGGTCAGGTGTAGACTGAGAGATGACTAGGATCGATCACTGTTAGAATGAAATTTGGGTAGACAACAAGCTGTTAATGAGTCTCAAATGCCCATGTGGAGGTCCAAAAGGGTAAGTAAGCCTCAAATTCATTATTGCCCTTCTTTATACTACTTGTTGCTCACTGATGGTGGTAAACTAGGAAACAGTGGGAGCATGGCATGAATGAGGAAATTGATTCCTTGGAAAAGAGCCAAACGTGGGATTTGGTTGAGTTGGCAGTCAGAAGGAAAGCACTGAAAGATGAATGGATTCACACGTTAAAGAAAGGAGAGAATGGATAGGTGAGATAGAAGGCCAGGTTATATGGTCTTGAGCAAGCTCTAGGATAGTGGTATTTGAAGTTTGACAGGTTTATGATAAAGCATGGCTTTAGTCAATGTCAATGTAACCATTGTGTTTATTTTACCAGGTTAGATAATGATAGCTACATTATCCTATTACTATATATAGTGTATATGCTTGTTACAGGGTCACACATGTAGGGAATTACTGAGCTAAAGGTAAAAGTAGCTCAGACATGTGCTAGGAAGGATTTAGGAGGAGCAAAGAAAATCCTTGGCATGAGTATTTCTAGAGACAGGGAAAATCACAGGTTGATTTTGTCTCAAGAGGATTATGTGAATAAGGTAGTGGAGAGGTTCAATTTGCAAGATGCAAAATTGGTTAGCACACCTATGGTTGGACAGTTCAAGTTGAGCTATGAACAATGTCCTAAAACACATGATGAGGTTGAGTACATGGTATGTACTAGACCTGATATTGCCCAAGCAGTGGGAGTTGTTAGCAAGTTTATGGACATCCAAGAAAGAAGCACTAGAAAATAGTTCAATAGATTCTCAGATATCTGAGAGGGACCAGCAGTAGGTATTTATGCTATGTAGGGTCAAGCACTTCTCTACATGGGTATGTAGATTTGGATATGGCAGGTGACTTAGATGGCAAGAGAAGCACCATAGGATATGTGTTCACTATTGGTGGTTGATCTTCAAGATTAAACTTGAAGATGGGGATACAAGCCAGAAACAAATTAGAGGATGTATAGGTATAGGTATAGGTGCAGCTATTTATGTCCAAGTGGGAGATTATTAAGTTGTAGAGCTAAAAAATTCACTGTTATGCAAATGTGGAGGTTGTTGAGTGTCACAGTAACCAATGTCAGTCAGGCCAACCGACATCAGTCATATTCAGTTACACAGCAACCGACATCGGTCAGGGGTCAATCGACATCAGTTAGATAGGAACTGACATCGGTCATCTCCAGACAGACAGAGACTGACGTCAGTCATTTGTGCATTCCAAAACTGTTCTAATTTTAGACGAACAGTTAGTTTGCATGTAAAGACTAATTTTAGTCTTGAGTCTACATTTCTAATTATTGTTTATTTTGGGATCTATTTAAGAGACACATGGGGCTATATTGTAAAGCAAGCAAGATCAATTAGATCTACAAGGTGCAAGATCAGGAAGATCTGTAGGGTGCAAGATCAAGAAGATCTGTTGGTCAGGTATTGGAGGCAACAACAATTGGGTTGATTGTCATAATTAGAGTAGGCAACAACAACAATTGGGTTGATTGTCACTGGAGGGAATAACTCAGTTATTGAGCTGGTTGTAATTGATTAAGAGAGAGAACTCTTGAGGGAGAATTACTGTACACCCAAGAGGTGTGGGACGAGTGAGATTTCTTCATTGTATTTCTTTTTGGATGAGTTGAATACATATTGTATTGTTTCTCGTATCATCTATTCTTTGTTATTTCTGAATTCTAGTTACTTATTACTTCTGGTTTAATTTCGTGTTTAGTTGCTTATACAATAGTAATCAATTGAGCTCTAAGGTACTAACATTTGGTATCAGAGTAAGCTATAGGATCCTAACAGAACATCTTCAACATCTAGAACTGGTTTTGCAATGATTGCAAAATCATAAATTTTATAGCAAATTGTCTAAGTGCACATTTTTCCAAGAGAGAGTGCAATATCTGGGACATAATATTTTTCCAAATGATATTTTTGTAGATCCAATAAATATAAGGGCCATTATGGAATGGTCGGTGCCAAAGAATGTGCATGAGGTAAGAATTTTTATGGGATTACCAAGTTATTATAGGAAATTCATTCCAATTTTTTCTAGGATAACTAATTTGATTACCTCTCTAAAATGAAAGAATCAAAATTTTATCTAATTAGATAAGTGTGAATTAGTTTTTTAAGAATTGAAAAGAAGACTTACTTCAACACTAGTGTTAAGAGTACTTGATTCTAATGGTCAATTTTTAGTGATCACAGATTTGTCTGGGGATGGACTTAGAAGATTCCTTATGCAAGATGGCACAGTGGTAGCTTATGAAATAAAGAAGATGAAACTTTATGAGATAAACTATGCCCCTAATGACTTGGAACTTACAACAATTGTACATGATTTACAATTTTAGTGGCATTACTTACTATGAAAATTATTTGAGCTCAAGATAAATAACTTGGGACTCAAGTACATCTTCAACCAATAGAGTTTGGATGCTCATCAGAGACATTGGCAAGAGTTCTTATTTGACTATGATTTTGATATCAAATATATTAATTGAAAAAAAATGGCAGTATCTAATTCCCTTAGTCATAGAAGGTACATAGCAATCATGGTTACTATCAAGAGTACCTTCAGGGATCGAGTGATCTAATTTTTTCCAAGAGATGAATTTTATGATCAAAGTAGGAATGCATTGTATGATAATGATAAGAGTCCTAGGTATAAAATATTCATATTAGAGAGTGATGGTATTTTTTGTTATAATGGAAGGATGTATGTGCTAGATAGAGAGAATATGAGGAGCACAGTGATAAAAGAACTGCATAATGCCCCATATTCAGGACATCCAAAATTATCCAAGCTCATCGCAAAGTTTAGACCACTATATTTCTGGAAGGGAATCAAGAGATATGGAGTGGATTTTATGTCACATTATTTGACATGTCAACAATTGAAAGTTGAGCACATGTATTTGGTTGGTTTGTTATATTTTCATGATATACCAAAATAAAGTGGTAGGTGATCAGTATGGACTTTCTCCAAGGTTTATTGATGTCACAAAATAGGCACAATATGGTATTGGTAGTAGTTGAAAAACTAACTAAAGTGGCTTATTTTATACCAAGTAATTTGACAGATGATGCACCTACTCTTGTGAAGAGGTTTGTAAAAAAGGTTTATAGATTGCATGGATTCCAAGAGAATATCATTTTGGGTCATGATTCAAATATGACTTATAGATTTTAGATAATTTTGCATTTATCTTTGGGAATGCAACTAAACTACAGCATTGCATATCACTCAGAGACTAATGGTCAATCTGAGTGAGTTAATTAGGTGTTATATAATCTACTTCATATGTATTACGTGGATCAACAATACAAGTGGAAAGATCATATTTTATTAGTTTATTTTGCATTAAATAACTCATACTAGTCAACTTTGAAGATGACACCTTTTCAAACACTATATAGAAGAAGGTGCTAGACACCAATCAATTGGGATAGGTTGGAAGATAAGGTAGTCTTTGGACCTGAGATGCTTTTAGAAATAGAATATCATGTCAAATTAATTAAAAAGAGATTGATTGAGGCTAATGATAGGTAAAAGAGTTATACTGATCTAAAGAGGATAGATTGGTAATTTTTTGTAAGTAATAAAGTGTTCTTGTAGGTTAAGTTGCAAAAGAACTTGAATATATTCGAGAAGTCAATGAAATATCATCATGATTGTGGGACCCTACATGGTGTTAGAAGTGATCAATATTTTAGCATATAGGATTGTATTACCACCATTTTTAGCTCCATTACATAATGTCTTACATGTTTTTTATCTTAAAAGTTATGTAGTTGATTCTTCATATGTATTGGATTGGAATACTTTACAAGTTCTGGATCTTAGGGTAGTCATGATAGAACCAATAAGAGTAATTGACACTCTCAAACTTAATTTTTATAATAGAGATATGTCACAGTGCAAGGTCTTATGATACTAATACTCTGAGGATAGTGTTATTTGAGAGGACTATGATGAGTTCTACAGGAGATTTCGAAATTTATTTGCTTGATTTTATACTTCATACTATATTATTTTTATGTTAATTAATATTTTTAATTCAAGACTTTTATTTGAATAAGTGTCATCAAGATGATGAATAGCTTTAGGGGAAGGATGTTACACTCTAATTCCTCGCTAAGTAAATTTACTTGATTATTCATAGATTTTCTATAATTGATAATTTGATTTGATTATTTTTAACTAAGCTATGAGTTATATGTTGCTATAGAATAGTTGAATATTACTTTGATTACATGATTGCATTGATTTCAATTATTTTTAGAGTGTATTCTTACATTATGATCATGTTAATTTGTTATTTTAGTAGCTTTTTATGATGTATATATGTCATGATGTATGGATTAATTACTTGCTTGTCATGAGTTAGACGCATTGGAAAGATTCATCCCTCAGAGCATGATGGAGGGAGAGCATCATTAAGTAGATTGATGTAGATGGAAATGTTAAGGGATGATACATGAATGGATATAACCCTACACACATCCCATTAAATATTACATATTAGGTTCATAGTAGAATTGTTAACATTAATATCTTTCTGATGATTGGTTGCATTTAACATTATTTACGCATTGTAGTTTAGTTTAATGATTATGTAAAATAGATCATGTGTGATTGCATTATGATGTTACACGTAGGGTTAAATGAATAATATTTTAGTTTGATTATGTTGGTGATTGGGTTTAAATGAAGTCCAATTTATCATTTTAGATTATAAGAATATAATAGATTTTATATGTATTAATCAAAGTACTATTTAAATCTTGATGCTATTAGCATTTCTAAATAGATAATAAATAAAGTCATTGTGATTATTTATTACTATTAATGAATTATATGTTAATTAAAAATATATATAAAAAAAGAATAAAATGCAAGCTTTATAAAAAAGGAAGTCATTCCAAGAATGGAAAAAAAAGATGGTGATTTAGTGATTTTTGGTTAAAAATAGAAAAAAGAAAAAATAACAAAAAAAGATAAAGTCATTTAATAAAGGAAGGGAATCACAAGTTAAAATTAAGGATCAGAGCATGGAAAGAAAGAAGGGAAGGAAGAAAGAGAGAGTGAAGGGGAAGGAGTAGAGAGAAAGAGCAGGGGAATAGTAGAGGTTATCATATCATGCTTTTTCATTCAGGAAGTTTCTACAAGTAGGTGATTTGTATATAATTGAATTTTGAGTTTTTATGCATTAAATAATGAAAATTCAATGATCTTCATGTTATAATCAAGATTTATATCTTCATCAAACTATTGACTTCTGAAATAGCGAACTAGTTTATATGGTGAAGAATATATATACATATATAGATAATATATGTATAACTTTTCATAGATATACAAAAAGAATATAATTATACTTAGAAATAATATTATAACATTACAAAATCAGAAATGGTTATTATGTATTATTAACTCACACAAAATCATACATGCATGGTTACAATAACATTATGTATTAGAATCACTATATGATTTTAATATTGGTTGTGCTATGTATGCTTAATAATCATCGTATGATTCGTGATCCCTAGTATATATATATCAAAATCATTGTATAATAACATTATTAGTATATGTATTTCCTATATATGTATATAGGTGACATTATATAAGTACTAGTATAACATGAGCAAAATTATGGCTTAGTCCTTTAGATATATGAGTTATAAATATTTATTTACATAATACAATTAACTTATAATTATTGTACTAGTTAATAACAATTCTACCCTGCTTGGATTACCTTCTCCAAGGCTATGAATCAAATGAAAATTTGGTACTGGTTATGTCACTTGTGGCATTAGGATCATTAATGGGGCTACACAATAATAAGCCAAGACATGAGTGCCCATCATATAGTTTTCTTAGATGCAATATGTTTTATCAAAATATTTTTTTATTATTTATGTTTTACTCATCACACAAAACGGTGATTCAAATTATAAACTAAAGAATAAAAGAAAAGGATTAGATATAGAATAAATTAGGAATCTAGACATGGTTCATATACTCTAATTTACCATTGGTTAAGAGAATAAGAAGGAAATCATATAGTTGGTATGAATTCCATAATTGAACTATGTGACTTTTATGAATAATGTTGTCAATATAATCATTAGTGTGGGCATATGGTTTTAGATCCTTATGGTAAGGTTCTCATGTTCTTTGTTGTTTAATATTTACATAGAATCTATACAAATAGGTTTTATAACCACTGGTAGGTTCTATTTTTGGGATGACATTTTAATTCACCATAGGATTAAGTAAGTCAAAATGTATAAACACCATATACAAGATACTATATATGATAAATTGGAGGTCGGTCGACTTAGGAAGAGCAGAACATGATAATCTATTCCAAGAATATTAGTCATCAAAATATTCTATGTTTAGGAGAAATAATTGGTTTAAGTCTTGATTAAATTAATGATGTCGGTTGGCATTACATACAATAGTTATACATTTGGAGGACTTATGTACAGTGTATATTTTGAGAATATTAATATGTAAAAATGCATATACATGTATGACATGTATTGGTGTGTTATGGTGTGTGTCTATAGTTCTATTGATTTATATCAACTGAGACATAGATTTCAGAAGAATAGGACACCAACTACATATATATACAACCTCCTAAAACATAACAAGACACATAAATGAGAGATCTTGTTTATGCAAAATATAATTAAACATATGATTCTTGAAATTGTTATGACTGGTTATTTGTATTTGAGTAGTTGTGCTCAAGAATAATGGACTATGATAATATGAAATGCCATAGAGTACATTATATTTGGAAATACATATAATAATTAAAAATTTATAGTCTAATTGTATATTATACTCGATTGGTATAAATTATAATTGTTATTCTTATTATTTATGTGATAAATAATGTTGTGGATATTCATTCATATATTTGACGAACTAAATATATGTATTTTGATTATTCTTATACGTAACATGTTTTATGATTTCTAGTAAGAAATAGTTTGTATGAATCTATTGGTTATACCTATGTTAACCAAATCTTACATTGTTGGTATTAAGTAGTGAAATGGACTTCACGAGCTTACTAGCATTACCAATGCCAGATGAAGGTAATCTGATCAAGTGGTGTATTTGAAATTGACTGACCTTAGAAATAAATATCTATTGAAAACTTTGAATAAAGTAATGTTAATTAGACATTTTCATTTCATATGTATGATTTGCATGCTTGTGTGATACCATGTTAGAATAGATTTTTTATGGTATACTGCATGTCATTAGAAATCATACAGCACATAGGTACTAGCTTATCTCTCTAGATTCTTGCACCATTACCAACTACTCATTTATGAAGGGAGGGTCATTCTCTAATAGACGATTGTGTGGGGGATCTATTGTCTATGGTTAGTGTGGAAAAGTAATTGGATGATGTTCTCCCTCTCCACAATAGTACTTCTTTAGAGATGAAACTTGATATTGTCATAGATACTAGAGTTCAAGAAACCCATGATCCATGGAGCTTTATATCTTGTACATTATATTGTAATTTTTATTATTGAAACATTATACTTGATGAGTTATAATTAATTACTTATTTTACCATGATATTAGTGGTTGCATGTTTGTACCAATCATGATTGGATATCTATAATTACTTTATATATTCACTTATGATGTGTTTCATATGTTGATAGTGATAAGTAATGGTTAGATGTCACATGCATATTTTATAGTTATCATACTTTGAGTATTTTATCTAGATCACTAATTAGATTATCATTATGTAATCTAATGAAAGAATACAATATTTAAAACTTAAAAATTTTCTAAGTAGATCTTAGTAGGGATGTTACAATATATAACAAAAAAAATTACATGGTAGGTGTTTCTTTTTTGGTGGAAGATGGAGAATGGATAAAAAGTTGAACAACCTTTATCAGATGGATCAATACTAACATAATGTTCCTAAAGAAGTAACTGTAAATCTTGTGGTGGAGCAAGTTTTTCTCCATTGGTGTAGATGGAGAGTGATTACAAGGCATGTACCTTTTTTTTATTCTCATTAGTGAAAGGATATAAATTGTGGGATCATATTACCATAATGTGTTGGCTAAGATGTTGTAAAATCCATGTAAAGTAGGAGGTAAAAGAAACCTAAATTTGTACCTATTGAAGTAGTTCAAGATGCATGGAGAAGAATAAGAGACCTAAAGCTCTATGGAAGGAGAAGGTCATGTGTTTGTTCATTTGGTAGAGTAGGATGCAATTAAATTATAGGCTCAAAAACTTGGTAGATGTAGTGATGCACTAAGTAACAGGATGACTTACCAAGAAATATGGATGGGTACCATGGTGATCATGGTGGTTATTGGTATGCTACATATGGATGAGTCATGTGTTAATTTTATGGGTTCTTCTCTCATGTTGTTAATTATTGTCAAGAGTACAGTGTGCATTTATTATTGTTCATGTTTGGAGTAGTTAGATTCAAAAGCATCATTCCTATATGGTGATCTCTTGATGAGATGGAATAGTTAGAGGGCTATGTGGATGAGGCAAAGAGTTTCTAGTTTGTGGTTTGAAGACTGTACAGGCTAAAGTAAATGTGTGCATGGAGTATAAATGTACCTTCATAGAGAACCAAGCTTTTAGAAAATGTTATTATGGATTGATGACATGTTGGTTATAGGCCACAACATGATAAAAATAAATGGTGTGATGGATCGTGTGACTAAGATGAGATGAAAGAGCAAACTAAGGATGGAGATCCACAATGACATGAAAGTAAGAAACTAAAGTATCCATTTTCTTATAGTTTTTTTGAGTTGTCTTATAGAGTGTCCTATAAAAAGGATGGGAAGACATGGTTTTCATGTGTATTGTAATCATCGAGAGTAAAAAGCCTCATATATGCCATGGTGTGCACTAGATCAGATACTTCTATGCAGTGGGAATAGTGAACGGTTCATGGTAGAATCTTGAAGAAGAATGGGTCTATGGTGAAGTGGGAGTCACTTCAAATGCTAAAAATCTACTATGGAGGAGAATATATTGATAAATCCAATCAAGGTAGAGAATTTTTAGTAGTGTAAAAAACTTCTATTGGGATTGTGTATGAGCAAAGTGGGCATTGATGATAGTTGGTTGGTAGAATATGTAGGTGTGGTAAAGTCCTATGTATGTGACTTCAAGTGAAAAATTGTTAGGGTGTAAAGCCACTATTCATATGTCACTATTCATGGTGATTTGGATGCCAAGATGGAATCTTGGTGATGTGTCATGTGAGTGTGCAGATGATTTTGCATGCAGGTGATGTGGAAAGAAGGTGATATGGTAGGATGGCCCATGAAGCATTTTAGGATGTGATTAGGTTGATGTGATGGGGAGTGGGGCATAACACTCCACTAAGGGACATGTTTTGTCCTTAATAGTTGCATGTGGGTTATCACATGGTGCAAAATTCAATAAGTCATGAATGGGGAAAATTTATAAGGGGCCCCATGATTCCCATGAGTGGATAAAGTTAAAAGGTGATTACAACACTTTTTGGACTTGTGTGGTCATATGGAAGAAGAAGATAAGATGAGCACTATTTTATATTTTTTTCACATGTGTGAATGAGGTGAAATTCTAGGAGTCATATGGGGTGGCTTGGATCTTGTCTAAAATAGATCATTTACTTTGTTGACCCTTGGAGATGAAGACAATAAAAACACTATTAAGTTTTTGGACTTACTTGTGGAAGTGGGGTGCAAGTTTTGGAGCCACATGGAGATGGTACATGTTCTTGTCTAAAGTGAAGATGCTTTGAATACTTTTACACATGAAGATAACCACCACTATGGATCACATGACACCACACTTAAGAGTGGCACAGTTTTTGGATGGACACTCATGTTTCTCTCTCCCCCCTCTCTCTCATTATAAATGTTATTTATTAGCATGATTTTTCCTTTTTTTTTGTAATCCATGGAGTTCATTATGGATTCCCTTTGAGGATCCATTCAATCCTTAGGCTTGCATGTTCTAGGAGGTTAGAGCTTATATTGTTTGTAAGCTTAGATCACCTATATGCTTGATTTGTAAGCATTAGATGCATGGTTGAGGTTAGAGCCTGGAAGGATATTATGCTTGGCTCACCTAGATGCATGGTTTGGATCCTTGAGGTAGAAGCATGAAGTATTATTAGCTTGGCTTTGTTGATGCTATGGATGTTAGCATAATTTAAAGAGTTTTGTGTTTTAGCTTGTAGGTTAGAGCATGAAAGGATTGGTTGTAAGGTTTTCTCACCTAAGTGAAAGTGTTACTAAGAGGAGCTATTGTAGAAGAGAGTTCTTGGTAGAATATGAAGTATGGATGTTGTTTTTTCCCCATGGTCTTTATCTATCTATTTTAGTAGGGTTTCCATGTATATCTTGTGTAAGTGTTCTTTCTTGTGTTGTGTTTTACTATAGCTTATTTTATTTTTGCATTAATTCTTGCCCTTTAGGTTGTTTGGTTTTCCTAATATGTGGTATCAGAGCTTTGCTTTAGAAACTGACATGTTTTTACTAGGATCCATGTTGTAGATCCTAACAAGTCTCCCATGAGACTCCTTAGTTAGTATGTTCCTCCCTTCTTGTACATAGTTTCTTTATTTCTTGTTCCTTGTATATAGTTTTATTTTCATGTTACTTGTACATAGCTTATATCCATAAAATACAAAAATAATAGAATATGCCAAAAAATAAAAACATTCAAATATTTACTCAAAAAATACAAATTATAGATTATATGCATTTCCATGTTTACACTTCTTATATTTTCTAGACACTACATATGTTAGCTATCATAGTATAGTCGATTTGTATCATCCTTACATGTTTCACTTGTTCTTATTGAGTGTTCACCAATACTTAAATGACCTAGGTCCACTACATAGATCTAGATTTTCTACTATATACCCATTGGGGGCAAATACACAGATACATAGGTTCCTCATTTGATATATTCACCCATTTGGGGGCATCCTATACATATTTTTGGTTGTTAGGTTATATCTTTCTAAACTCTACATCACATATTTAGCATTATTATATCTTGATATTGATCATCCTACACCTATTCATATTTTTTACCAAATACTACTACTTATAGACTCAGTTTATGTACATTTTCTCTTATACATATTTATACCACATGTTCATACATAATTTCATTTTTATTTTTATTATTTAAGGCATGATTATGTCTCTATTCCTCTTCTATTCGAGGTCATTTGAATATGCCATTTCTCTATGGTTCTATGTCAATTATTTTCATTGAATGTATGCCTCAGACATGTTCCCATTTCCTTCTATGTGCCTTCCTTATTATGTATACATACATTTGAACATGTCTTTCCATGTGGCTCTAATCCAACCTTATTATTATTTGCATATGTGGACATTTGAACATGTCTTTTTATGTCTCAATATCTCATATTTAATGACATGTGCTTGTGTCCATTATATTATGGTCCATTGGCCTACTTTGCATGCCTCATGTGTGTTTTATCTATGTTTTATTATATGCATCATGGTCATGACACTTATCTCTTGCTTAATACACACTCCAGGTTTAGATGTCATGAGAGACCTCATGCATGTCCCATTCCTAATTTGGTGTCATGAGGGACATTAGGCCCCATGCCCCTAAGTATCTACTCAATTATTAATCATACTCTCTATCCATATACATTGTTATTTATATATTGACAGCCTTATGAATGTTAAACCTAGCATACATCTTACACTGTAAATTTATGCTCAGATTTTCTTACATCTTGATGTTATGTATGCACATTATATTGGTTTATTATGCATATATCATATATGTTATGGATAACACACATATTACAATTTTTTTTATTTTAAGGACAATTCTTGCACAAGTATAAAAATTCCCTATGAAAGCGGGGGAATTCATAAAGGTTTGTCATAGATATCAGGCTATCTAAATGCACTCAGAGTATAATTTTTAGCAAATAGACACAAAATAAAAAGAAATCACTTTCAAGAAAATACAGTGGGAAACAATGACATAGAGACCAATTTTAGTTAAAGAAAAATCAAAATAGTTTGACATTAGTGCCTAAATTAGGATACTAGTGTCACTAGTGTTACTATCTGAGATATGGCACTACTATCTAGTAGCCTCAGTTTTAGGAAATTCTAAATTGGCCATTAAATTATAGCAGTTATAGTCCAAGTTTGCATAGGTTTAGTTATAGATTACCAAATTTGGCTTAGTTTAGATCAAATTCATACCAGTTAACTCAGATTGGGGGTATCATATGCAGAATGATCATTATTATTTCAATTTTAGATGCTTACATATAGATTATTATAACTCAATCTAGAATCCATATACTCAAATATTAGATTGGGGGCATGTGTGTGGCACATCGTTTTGGTATGCTCACTTATGTACAAGTTGATTAGATAAAAAGATAAAATCCATGTCATTCTCTACATTATACACACTAAACACCATGTTCCAAGTTATATACTAGATTGATGCCTTAATCCATCTATAGTTGTTGGAATTCCTTAGTGGCCCAAATCTTCCTAACATTCCCAAGTGACCCAATGCGTCCAAAGTTCTTGAGTGGCTACAAAGCTGACATATACAATTATAATTACATTTACACATCTTTAGTTACATGACTTAGTTTTATTTTTAGATGCATATACTAAACATAGGTAGGCAATGATGGAGTCATAGTCTAATTTAGTTCTTGATCCACCTACATGATGGGATTAGACACACCATCAGTCCAATCCAAGTTATTCATAGGGCATGATCCACCAAAAAAGGGTGGGAAATGTTGGAATCAAAACTAAATTGAGTTATTGAGTCACCCATAGATGGGGATTGATCAATCCATCATCTCAATCCAAGTTTTTCATCAATTGATCACTATCTACATGCAAAGACATAGGTCATCACCAATTTTATGCATTGGTTCATGTACCCAGTAAGGTGTATGCATTCATTTCCTCTCTCTTATCTATTTAATCAATTTTGTATTTTATTTTTGATATATATTAAATAAGGACTAATCTATGCATGTTTCATTTGTAGGACATGTAATGGAGCATGCTTCACATACTCAGATCCATATTCACAGGCTTCACCTCTTAGGTAAGTCTAGGTACACTTTTTTTCTTTATCCTAGTCATATTGATTTGTTGTATTCCTAGAATAGGGGGAGTGAAAATGTAATCATCTAAAATGACACTTGAGTATGAAGAGTGTTACTTAATACCACCCATCCCTAGCTTAGCCCTAGACATATTTTAGGGCCTATTTAGAAACTTATCCTACCTTTGTGTAGGCCACCCATGTCCCTAAACATCCCTAAAGTATTCCCAAACCTTCACTTCAACATCATGTCCACTAGTGCCTTAGGTTCTGCCTCCTAGACATTAGTGCTATAATTGGAACACTAGTGCCAATGATGTTAGTGTCCAAGTTTAGGTGTTATTGTCCTTTTCTTGCCTTTGACCACCAATGGATATCTTTTCAAATCAAAAACCACATAGGTTCATCTTAGACCTCTTTTAATACCTACATAATCACTAGAATAATATATACATTAATTTTATCCCTTTATCCACTAAATGGAAATTAGATGTAAATTACATAAATAAACTTAGAACACATTGTGCATAATCAAGGTTATCAATCCCTATTTTTTCCTACTTCTACATACAACCATTTACAACATTCCTAAGCACAGATTACTTAGATTTCTAGTCTCAAGCTAGACTCAAAATCACTCAAACTGGCATTTATATTGGATTCACTTGCATTTGTACCAACACTTAGGTGGGGAGAACTACATCAGGTTTGATCCCTCCTTATATTATTTGTATGTAGTCAACTCTGATCATAATAGGGTGTTGAGGATGTCTAGCTTATCCCACTAACATCACACTTTGTTACTTGTGCTAAACTAATGCCCTAGTAACATGTAAGTTTAGGGTTTGCATGTAAAATAAGTTAAAATAAGTCACCAATAGGCAATTAGACCTCATGTGTACAAGAATAGGATTGATAGACTCAAACACACTTGTTCTCATAAGCTCATAATAATTTTGAATGTAGGATACTAAAACCAAAATAAGGACATGGGTATCATTGGCACTACTATCCGGCACTACTATCCATGAAGGGTTTTGAGACTTGGATCCTATTTTCAACACTTAGATCATCTCCTATCCTAGTTTAAAACCTATATATCCTTCATCTTAGTCAACTTCCAATTAAGTACTTGTCTAAATAATTTATTGTTATTTTTAGAAAGGTCAAACTAGGTCAATTTTGTTACAAATTAGTGGTTGTATTTATTTCATATTTCTACCCTAATTTACTATACTCATCCCCTTTAACAACCTAGGGCTTAAACTCCATAACCCTAAAAAGTTAAATCACCATTATTTTAGCTTTAAAAATACATGGGTATCATAATGAATTATTGACATTATTTATCTAAATGCAACAAATAGGGTTCCAACCCAATTAGTTCACCTTTTCCAACATACTCCCAACTTGTATCAAATTAAGAGCATTGGAGCATAATATAGACATCCATCAAAGAATAATTGAAAGGAGATTCGTGTTAGATATTGTAGTTTCAAATGATCTGGTAGATATGTATTTAAAACATGGTAGCATACACAAGGCATGCAAATTATTTTAATAATGCCTAAAAAAATTGGTTTCATCGAATCCTATGGTTTTAGGATATGCATAAAATGGTTTTCTTTATGAGGATTTAAGGATTTTGAATGAAATTTGTTGACTAGATGTCATCTCTTGGAGTTCCATCATTACATTATATACAAAAAATGGGTTATTTAAAGAGGCCTCAGAGGCATTTTAATAAAATGCAATTGGTAGGTATAAATCCAAACTCCATAATATTTTCCAACATCCTCCTAGCTTGTGCAAAAATGTGAGATTTGAAACAAGGTATGGATATCCATCAAAGAATAATCAAAATTATATATATTTTTAGATGTTATAGTTTTAAGTACCTTCGCATACATGTATGCAAAATGTGGAAGCTTAGGCAAGGCATGTGAACTATTTGAAAAAATGCCTTAAAGAGATGTGCTCTCATGGACTACATTGATTGCAAGATATAAACAAGGGGTTTTTTGAAAAGGCCTTGGAAAATTTGAATCAAATGGAATTGGTAGGTGTAAATCCAAACTCCATAACCTTTTCTAGCATCCTCCCATACTCTACTAAAATGGTAGCTTTGGAACAGGGTGTGGGCATCCATCAAAGCATAATTGAAAATGGACTTTTCTCAAATGTTATAAAGTTAGAAGTCCCTTGCTATAATGTATGAAAAATATGGACGCATACATAAGGCAAGAGAACTATTTAAAATCATTCCTAAAATAAATGTGGTCTCATGGAATGCTTTGATTATAGGCTATGCAAAAAATGGATTTTTCAAGGATGCTCTCAATCTCTTTGAAATAATGAAGAACTCTAGGACAAACCTTGACGACACAATATTAACTTTTGTTTTATTAGAATGAAACTATGTAGGATTAGTAGATGAGTGTTGTAAATACATCAATGGCATGAGTGACTCTAATTGCATTCCACCTATAATTGATCATTATGTGTGCATGGTTGACATTCTTGCTCATGTTGGCTATCTTAGGGAAAATCAAAATTTTATCATCAAAATGAAAATTAAACTTGTGGTGGTTGTGTGGGTGTGTTTTATTTGTGTATGTAGACCACATAAGAACATAAAGTTATGAGTATTTACAAAAAGTCTTTTTTTTAAGCCAGATCCTTAAAATATATGACTTATGTTATTCTATCAAACATCTATGCATAAATAGGGAGGTAATGGTAAGGATTTTGATGACTGATAAATGAATTAAAAATATACTTGGATGTGGTTGGATTGAAGGATATAAAATGATACACACTTTTTTTAGGAGACAAAACACACCCACAAGCATGAGATTAATGCAAATTTGGAGAAATTATCTTCAGATATGAAGGTAGAAGGGTAATTTATAGATTTAATAATACACTAAATGATGTGGAAGAGGAGGAAAATATATTATTCCTATACCACCATAGTGAGAATTTAAAAGTTAAACAAACCGGCTAGAACAACTATTAGAGTCATCAAGAACCTTCAAGTATGTGTTGACTATCACACTATAATTAAGTTTATCTCCAAGATTGTTGCAAGAAATTA
The DNA here is from genome assembly GCA_037957365.1 of Torreya grandis. Taxonomy (NCBI): domain Eukaryota; kingdom Viridiplantae; phylum Streptophyta; class Pinopsida; order Cupressales; family Taxaceae; genus Torreya; species Torreya grandis. Next base: position 111,399 of record JARHVA010003343.1, on the reverse strand, counting down.
TTATGAGAGATGAAAAATAGTTCCATAATTTTAATCAGGGACAATGTTCTTATTGAGATTTTTGGTGAATCTAAGTGAGGTGATCTATAAACATGGGCTTGCACTTGAAAAAGGTGTACCTTTTCAAACTAGTAGTGATAAAGAAGGGACCATGTTTTATTTCAAGTTTCTTACAATTAGTTTTTCCAAGTGTTTAGAGATTGAAACTTCATGAGTATGGTATGGAATGTGCATCACTGCCTTTATATATTACTAGGGTGTTTTTAAAATTTAAAACCCTGTTTTATGATACCAATTAGGTATCATGGAATTAAATTATTTTCAAGAAAAATTCAAATGAAAAGTTGGAGGAAGTCAAGAATGCTAAATGCAAAAGGAGAGGAATAATTCTTCAAGGTTATATAAAGATTCTTGACTAAAAGGATGCTTGGAGAAGATGAAGAGAGCATATTCAGATAGTATTTACTCAAAATTATAATTTTAAATGGCCCTTTTGTTGGTATTGATTGGGTTATCTTGTGGCCCCTTTATAAAAATATAATAGATTAATAATAATAATAATTATTATTATTATTATTATTATTATTATTATTATTATTATTACTATAATATATAAATATATATATATTTATAAAAATATAATAGATTAATTATTATTATTATTATTATTATTATTATTATAATATATATATATACACACACACACACTTGAAACCAAGACCATTGACCTCATCTCAAATTTTATGCATGATGCATTATGAAATAATAATCTAATATTTTTTGTGGAGGTGATAGTGGAAATGAGTTTAAGTGTTCCTTCATATAGCATGGAAATGAACTATGCAAGGATGAGACTTTTCATTTTATAGTAAGCTTGATAAATGGTGAAATAATGGAGAAGGGAGAGGCCATATAGAACATGAAAGTGGTGAAATATTTCAAGGTGAACTAGGTAGTGATGGTGATGGGCAATGATAGGGTATTTCAAGTGATAAAATCAATGAACCCTGGGAAGATACATTTAACACATTTTAATGCAATCTGCAACATTAAAAAATGGAATCTACAAGATAGACTCTATGACCTCAATGTTTCTAGGAATAAAAGATATGATAATACATTTTAGGATCAATAAGCTCTATCCTAGTATGCAAATAAATAATGTGGAAGTTATAAAAATGAGAGAGAAGAGGGAATACATTACACAAAATGTATGTAGAAACCCTATAATGTGTAAGGAAAAATCATAGGGTAAATGATAGATTTATAAATTCATATTAACAACATCAAACTCTTTTACACAACTCCTCTATCAACTCCTTCAATGCTAGCATAACCAATCACTCAATGTTTACAACTGAAATATTCAGGCTATGAGCCAAACATAACATAGCCATCAAGATCCAACCTCTAAGCATGCAAGCATAAGATTGCATAGATCCACTAACTAGATGAGTAATACAATGTGATAGCTTCTTGTTTTATAGCATTTAAAACATAGAATAATAAGAGAGAAAACAAAGAGAGAGGGGCAAATGCACCATCCTTGAAGTGGGGAGTAATATTCATGAATAGAGAACCATGTCTCCCCCATATGCCAATTTAATCCTTGAATGGCATCTCATGATGCCCCCTTGATCACACCATGTCCACTCCAAAGTGATACACACCACTTTTCATGTGACCTCAATCTAACATAATTAATGATCCTTATCCCCCACTTTCCCATGTGCACTCACATGAGTCAAAATATTCCCAACTTATTACCTCATCCAATAGGAGCCCAAAGACAAATTACACCCCATAAACACATGCCTAAATGGAATCATGGGATCCACTATCATCATGTCCTCACATGCATCCATAAAATCCAACCCATGTGACTAAGTGGAGAAATGCACCCCATTTCTCTCTCATCTTTTCAACATGAAAGGTGCATTGTGGGTCGTACCACCCACTATAGGCCATGCCACATCACCAACTAGGTACATCACTAACCATCCACATCACCAGCATGCCACATCAACATGAATAATGACTATGAATAATGACTTTGCATCTAACATACTCCCACTTGAATTCAATATACACAAGCTTTTACCACACCTAAGTATTCTATAGCTAGTTTCCCATCTATGCCCACTACTTCCCTAACATAAACCCAATAAAAGTTTTCTTGCACTACTAAACCTTCTCTACCCTAAATGGCTTTGTCAACATCTACTACTCCATATCAGATTGTAGTACCTGAAGTAACTCTTCACTTTTCCACAACATAGGCCAATCCTCATATCAAGATTCTACCATGAACCATCTCACAACTCCCACTGCTTGGTAATATCTAGTCTAATGCATATCATGGCTTATACGAGACTTCTTATTCTTGATGAATATAATACACAAGACAACAACATATATTTTTCACTTTTAGGACACTCTTGGGAAGATAAATCAAAATGGAATAAGTGAGATACTTCCTTGCTTTCTCATCCTTGTGCATCTCCATCCTTGGTTTGCTCCTCCATACCATCTTCATCTCATGTCCTAGTCAATAAGGCATCAAAATAGTAATAGTGTTGGGGATTGCATCCAACATGTAAACAACACATAGAAGTAACCTATTATATAACAATTTGGCTCTCTATGAAGGTACTGAATATCTTGTACTCCCTTAGCTGTCTGTTGGAAACCCATACAGTGACCTTTTCAATATGCGAACCAGCAACACTTTTGACTCATCCTTGTATCTTTCGATTCCTAAGAGATGTCTCCATATCAAAATCACACTTCTCTAACTCCTTGAACAATAAAAATTAAATGTATCACTCTTGATAGTAGTGAGGAGATAAGATAGAATAGAAGTCACAACTAGACTTCTTCACATAGCCACCAAGCTATCAACATGGCCCAAGTTCACTAGACCAATGATAACTCTTGAGAAGTCCTCACACTACTTGGTGCATCACTACACCTACCAAATGTTTGATCCTAAATTTTAAATGTATCCTACTCTATCAAATGTTGCCTAAACACCAACTCATGTTCATCTAGTATTACTCCATGCATCAATCTACTTGGCCAAAACCATAATTATATGGACAACACTCCAGCACCCTGAGTTGTATGGTCAACATCAAACTTATCATTTTGTGAATATTAGGTCACATTTAATGTTATACATGTAGCCTTAAACTACCAATCATGCCAAACATGACACAAGTACACCAAACATAGCTCTAGGTAAGTCATTATGCTACTCAGTACACCAATGCACCTACCGAGTTATTGAGCCTAAAAAATGCATCACTAATCTATCACATGTCCAAACACATGACCTTCTCCTTCCAAGAACACTAGATATCACTTGTTCATCTGCATATTCATCTTCCTCATCCTTAACTAATTCAAAATAGGTACAACTTCATGTTTATTTATACCCCTTCCTTTTCATGGATTTTTATCTTCAACATCTTGGCTAATAACGTGTGGTCAGTAGGATACCACATCATACACCCCTTCATTTATTGCTAAGAACCATAACAAGGTCATGCCTTGTCTTCAACCTCCTCTAAAGAAGACCAGCTTGTTCCTCAAATTATATAGTTACTTCATCTTCAACAGGAACACTATGTAGGTTATTGACTTGTCTGGCAAAGCTTATTAAGATCCTGACATAATTCACCTATGGTCTTCTCCTCAACAACATAAAGAGAATATGATATTCACCAAGAGATCCTCCACCTTACTACGTAGAGAGAAACCTACTAAAACAAAACAATTTTTTTCTTCTCTTGAACTTGGTTTCTCCTCTGGTCACAGTAGCTTCCACTTGCACAAACTAGCTAACAACAAAAAACACTCACAAATAAGAATTTTTCACCATGGATCTGGTACCAATTATTAGGAATAAAAGCTTTGATACTACATGTTAGGATCAATAATCTCTATCTGATTATGTAATTAAATAATGCATAAAAACAAGATACCAAAATCAGAGACAAGAGGGAACATATTACATAATATGTACGTGAAAACCCTACAATGTGTAAGGAAAAACCATAGGGCAAATGGCATCTTTTAGACTTCATATTAACAACATCAAAGTATTATTCACATCTCCTATATCAACTCCTTCAATGCTAACATAACTAAGCACTCAATTCTTACACGTGAAGTGTTGGGTGAATATTTTGTCACCAGCTAATTGATGGGAAAAATAGGTCTCTTCAACCACAACATAGGGAGATTGGTCGGCCAGATGTGTAAGTTTACCACATCAAAAGTGAACAAATCTCTCCTCTCATCAAGGGGAGGTTCCCTTATAACTATGAGGGGATATATCCTATATATATATGCAAAAAATAACACTCAGGGGTAGGACAACACCATCCATATCTCTTTTTTTAGAGATGATGTTCACAAACAAAAGATAAATCTAGGTGGAAACACTGAAGGCACTTCTCTTCTTTCAAAAGTAGTCTTACAGCAAACAGTCAGAGTTATTTCTTGTAGGTAACAAGTAACTGGTAATAGGGGGCATAGTAACCAGTAGACTAAGATGTAGCACAAAGTCTCCACCTTGACTACCCAAGAGTGAAATACGAAGGATAATGAGGGCACAAAATCATCCCAAGATCCTTTACATAGAAACAAAAAATAGACAAACACACTAAAGACAATTATGGGGGCACAAAGTCTCTCCACCATTGGCTCCAGGACACATTCTTGATTACTTCCACTAGTTTTACTTATTTCATTAAAATAGACAAGAACACATTCAGGAAAGGGACATAAGAACAATCCCCTCAATGACACAAGCTATAACAGCACAAAGTTTGAGAGTAACCTACTTTCTCATTCAAACAAAGAAATATGATCAATAATCTGAGCTCAAAGTCTCAGTAATCACCTTTCAATTTTGATAGAGTTTTACTTCTATATCAGAGAGATCTCCTTTGCACAACATAAGAGATTACAATATATAGTTGCCTAAAAAGGCTTGGCAGTTTGTTTCATGGAACCTCCCATGCTGCATTTAATGCCTTAAATGTATTTTCCTTTTTGTCAAAGAGGGTCATGTTGGAATAAGGTGTCTGCCTTAACTATGGCATGTCAATTCATCTCAAATGTCTTCTCCTGGGCCTGGGTCATCTAGTCCTTTTTTTGATGTCTGTACAGCTATCCACTTCACCTTTACTCCAAGGGAGAAAAACAAGCCATGCCTTTAATGTTTGCAAGCTTAAATATCTACTTGGTGGATTGTTCCACCTACTGGAATAAATCTTGCACAAATATTTTTGGTCTTTCCCTCTTTCTTGTTGTAATTTGAGCTCTCAGGCTATCTTTTCCCTTTTTTGCTAGCCTTTTGGCTCCTTCTCTCAGCAGTTTTTCCTTTTGACCTTAAGGCCTTTTAATGCATTCAGGTCCACACTCAAGCCTTTAAAGATCAATGATTATTTCATTATCGTAAAGATGATGTTCATGTGCCCATCACTATTTGAAATCCAATAGCTAGTTTATTTCCTTGAGTTTGATAGCTTCGGGGACATCACTGGACATCTAGATTCTAACGACTAGTTCATGGTGCCCAACTTTGACATTTGCAGTCCCATTACCCCTTGGTCAATTCCTTCAGCTTTATTTCCTTTGAATTTCCTTTGGCTGAGCTTAGTCCTTGAATCCTTTCGAAGGGTACCTACCCTTCAGGGTCTTGAGAAAGGTTAATTTCCTAGTCACTGAGAGCCCCTCGCAAGGGTACCTGCCCTTCAGGGTTCTTCGAGTGGCCTTCTTCTTCGGATCCTTTGGACAAAATGTCTAAAGGAATTCCTTCGAATAAAATTTTTGAAGGAAATATTTTCCTTCTTTCCTGCTTATTCCCTCGGGCTCTTCTCTTTTGGGTGAATTCCTTCAAACAAAAATTTGAAAGAATTCACCTTGTTCACTTTTCCAAAGAAAACCTTACCCTTTTAGCCTTTTGCAACAGTCCATTTTGCTCATCACCTACCCTCTGCAAGGGCTATTTAATCTCCAAAATTACCTTTCTAAAAAGTCACAAAGGTCCTTTTGGCTCCTAAGTGCCTTTCGCAAGGGCACTTATCCTTCAGGCTCTCTGGCGGGCCTTTGATCATTCCTTCAAATAAAATGTCTGAAGGAATTAATTCAAACATTTTGTCTGAAGGATTTCACTTGTAAAATTCTGTTGTGGGAAACCCATTCGAAAGATATATTTTTTGTTCCATTTGCCTTCCGCAAGGGCACTTGTCCTTCGAGCTTTGGGAAGACCTTCCTTTGAACCTTTTGATTGAACTAACCGATTAAAAATGCCTAAGTGTTGGGAACTTGTTTCTTTCCTACAGAGTTCATAGAAATGAGCCTACAGAGTCTATAGAAATGAGCCTACAGAGTCTGTAGAAATGAGGCTGCAAAGTTTGTAGAAACAAGCCTGCAGAGTCCATAGAAACAAGCCTACAGAGTCCATAGAAACAAGCCTGCATAGTCCATAGAAACAAGCCTAAAAAGTCTATAAAAACAATCCTATAGAGTCCATAGAAATGAGCCTATAGAGTCCATAGAAATTAGCTTGTAGAGTCTGTAGAAATTGAGCCTGTAGAGTCTCTTAGCTGAAAAAGCTTGAAAAATGGAGAATTTGAATACTTAGAACAATTTTTTGAGAAGGAAAAAGAGAATTTTGGCCTATAAGACCAGAATAGTTCATATGTTGTCCCAAAAATGAGTGATAGATTTTGGGAATAACAGCTGGCTCTAGTTGTGGAACTTCCTTCAGTTGAAATTTTGAAATAGCTGAGGGGAGTAGAAACCAGAATCTCCAATGCCTTTAAGTATGCCATTGGGCTACGGAGTCATGCTACCCAAAAAAGAAAGGCACAAAAAATGAAAATGAAAAGCACAAAATAGAACTAAAGACTATACAAATATACATATGTATAGATGATCTTATCTGATACTTCAAGACTTGAAGTGCTTCAGATGTTGCCCACTGTGAAGCAATGAAAATGGTGTTTTGTCCTGATAAACTAGCAAGAAACCATTTTCTCCCAGAATCAGTGATGGGTGAATGGAACTCTCCACCAGGAGTCACATTTATGTGCACTCCTTTTGGTTCTCTCTTCTTGCCCCATGGCAAGACGTGGTCTCCAATCTAAAAACCATAAATCTTAGCTCTCTTGGTGAAGAGTTTCTTTTCCTTTAGCGCATAGTAGTATGGTCCACTACCATAGCTTGTTAGTCTTTTGGTCTAGTGAAGCACATGATTTTATTATCAGCATAAAATGCCTACCAATAATTAGCTTTATCAGGCACACTTGGTCGAAAGACCAGTTTGATAGTGTACCTATTATCTTTGAAATCGAGGTGAGGAACCATGAAGGTTGCATGGACAACCGATGAATTTACATGATTATAAAGCTCCCTAGACATTACAAATATATTGAAAGCATCAAAACTTTCAATACAATCCCATACTAGATTGCGATAATGGTGTAATCTTTTGTTCTTAGTTTGATACAAGTTCCTCACCTGACAAACCATCAGTGCAGCATCTCCTTTAGCATGAAGGAGTTTAACACCTCTATTTTGAGTTGCCTTCAACTCGAGTAATAGAGATTCATACTCGGTAGTGTTGTTGGTATTGCTAAACCATAACTTGTATGAAGAAGGAAAAATATCTCCTTGAGGAGATATCAACACAGTTCTAGCTCCAGCACCAGTAGGAGAATTGTTGCCATCAAATTTTGGATCCAAACATCATCAAAAACTGATCTGCTATCAGATTTTTATTCATTAGAGAGGGAAGATCTTTTTTTATTTTATTGTGTCCTACCAATTCTTTTGATGTCTTATTTAAATTAATTTCTAGATCACCACCTACAAGACTTTCATCTGCTATAATAGGAATGCCTTCAGTAGACAAAAAATAATTACCCCTTCTTGAAGACTCAAATAGAATTTGAGCTGTAGGGGCCGACGTTTGGGTGACAATTTATTTTTCTTCCTTCTCAGGGAGCAATCTCTTCATGATGCCTTTGATAGGTATCCTCACCTCAGATAGGTCCATGCTTAATTCTCCTCCAACATCCTTGCAAAAATTTCATCCAAGAAGGATGTCGTATAAGGCTAGGACGTTGGCCATCAGGACTGTCATCTTGATTCTCTTTTCTGGAAAGGTGGTAAATTCAAATTAGGCATCCTTGATTTGTCCCAGCAATGGCACTTGTTTGTTATCCATGGAGAAACATCTCCAAAATGTCTTGGTTAGTGTGAGACCAAGAGATTCATCTACTTTGGCAGGCATGACATTGTTAGATGCACCTTAGTCTATGATGCAATTGTTCAGCTGATGTCCATTTATTAGCAAGGAGACATAAAATGGTTCAGTCCTTCCAGGAGTAGTAGGAGGAGCAATGACAAGGTTATTCTAAGTGGACGTGGGAGTCATCTTTGGAATAATTGGTCTTGAAAGGATGGTTTTATTCCTCACACATTCCACTAGCTTATCCAAGTGCTCAGGGTTGGATTGCAAGAATTCAAATTTAGACATTTGAATTTTAGTTTTCTTGACATGGTCGACTATGTCAAATGTCTGGAATGAATTAGGAATGGGAAAAGGCAGTCCATCCTTTTGGTTTTTAGGGGGGAAAGACTGATCTGTGAAATTGAAGTTGAAGGTGAAGGCAAGTTTGGAAAACTTACTTTTTTAGCAATCACTAGATCCTTTGGCTAGAAAGGCAGAGAAGTTCCTCATTTGGCAATTGAAATTATAGGTTGAGGTTGCTCCTCTATTTTTTATTTATCAACCTGTTGGATTGACTGATTCTTGGACCGGGTGAACACAGTGTATGATCCCTCAACCGCTTTACCTTCACTTTTGGGTTCATCTTGGTAATTTAGGAAACCAATGTTGGAGTTGCCAGCTAATTCTTCTTCTTCCTCTGTGAAGAGATTAGCATCATCTTCTGGGTTCAACTCAGGCTGGAAGGAAAAATCTAATTCTATTTTTAGATATCCAACTACTGAGTTGGCTGGTGCTACTTCAATGATAAGTTTCCCTTATGGGGGAGGCAGACGATTTGGTTGCCCTTGACTTTTGGTAGCATTGCCTTGATATGAATGGTTCTGAAATGTCCTCCTTGGCATATCCTGATAAGGAGGAGCAGACATACCTTGGGCCACTTGTCTTTTCAATACTAGCAGTTCATTTGCTAGCTTTTGCACCACTTGATCAATGGTGCCTGTAGATGAATTCTCAAAAAATGAAGAAGATTTACCTCTGTTATGATCTCTCCTTATCTTTCCTACCAAGATAAGGTCATCTTCCACCTCAGTGGCCAAATCCTAAGTAGTAGCAAGGTCTATGTGGCTAGCACGTCTCAGTAGAAAACTCACTTCAGGCAACTGTGAGTTGATGAAGAAGCATTTGAGATTCTCAAGTGTAGGCTAAGCAATCATGGGAATCCTGTTCCTCAGCTTGTCAAACTTGGCTATGAAATCCCTCATAGGATCATGAGGCTCTTTCTTCATCTGTGTGAGATGGGCCAATAGGGCATGCACATCTTTTTTAGGCTTGAACCTTGCTTCGAACTTGGCTTTGAGAGTGTTCCAGTAAGTTACTAATCGAGCCTATAGATGGTAGAACTAGTCTGCAACAGTGCCTTGTAGTGTTTCCACAAATAGCCTGACTGCTATGTCTTCATACTCCATGCCTATCACACTATAAGCTATGCTGAAAGTTGTAATGTGTTTATCAGGATGAACTCTCCCATTACTAAAGAATTTGGGGAAAATCTTCCTTGAACTGCGTGGTAGCTCATGTAGAGGTGGAGTTAAATTGAGTGGGCCAAAAGAGTTACCTCAGGGGCCTTGAACTGCCATGATTTGATTATGGAAAGTGGGAATAACAAATTTGGGTGGAGTATGTATAGGCAAAGCTCTGTTAATAGTAGAAAAATAAACTCTGCCTTATATTGGTGACCTGATATTGGTAGGAAGAAGACTCCTAGATCATTAAACTTGAAGTTGTGGAGGAAACAAATCAAAATTGCCCTGCTACACCAACTCAAAAATAGGGTCAACAACACCTTGGGCTCTCTGGATTCTTGTATAACATGGAGTTGCCAGATTGTAGGATAAAAATGGAAAAAAACTAGCCCTGCTTTAGCTTGAAGCTTGAGGCTTCAAACTGCGCATTCTTCCCCAACGGCTCTGGTTTGCAGACCAAATTATATAATGGAAATGGATAAGGCTATAATGATAATGGATAAGACACAAGTGATGCTTCAATCTAAAGCTTGAGGCTTCAAATTATGCAAAATTATTATGTCCCTAGCGGAGAAAATAGATATTAGAAAAGAATTGAAACTGCTTGTTCTTCCCTAGCAGAGTCACCAAAAATTGTTGGGTGAATATTTTGTCACTATCTAACTGATGGGAAAAATAGGTCTCTTCAACCATAGCATAGGGAGATTGGTCAGCCAGATGTGCAGGTTTACCACATCAAAAGGCGACAAATCTCTCCTCTCATCAAGGGGAGGTTCCCTTCTAACTATGAGGGGCTATATACTATATATATATGCAAAAAATAACACTCAGGGGTAGGACAACACCATCCATCTCTCTTTTTTTAGAGATGATGTTCACAAACAAAGGAGAAATCCATGTGGAAACACTAAAGGCTCTTCTCTTCTTTCAAAAGTGGTCTTACAACAAACAGTCAAAGTTTTTTTTGGTAAGTAACAAGTAACTGGTAACAGGGAGCGTAGTAAATAGTAGAATTAGATGTAGCACAAAGTCTCCACCTTGACTACCCAAGAGTGAAATACGAAGGATAATGAGGGCACAAATTCATCCCAAGATCCTTTACACAGAAATAAAAAATAGACAAACACACTAAAGACAATTTTGGGGGCACAAAGTCTATCCACTGTTAGATCCAGGACACCTTCCTGATTACTTCCACTAGTTCTACTTATTTCATTAAAATAGACAAGAACACATTCAAGAAATAGACATAAGAACAATCCCCTAAATGACACAAGCTATAACAACACAAAGTCTAAGAGTAACCTACTTTCTCATTCAAACAAAGAAATATGATCAACAATTTGAGCTCAAAGTCTTAGTAATCGCCTTTCAATTTATACAGAGTTTTGCTTCTATATCAGAGAGATCTCATTTGCACAACATAAGAGATTACATTATATAGCCACCCAGAAAGGCTTGGTGCTTTGTTTCATGGAATGACCCATGCTGCATTCAATGCCTTGATTGCATTTTCCTTTTTGTCAAAGAGGGCCATGCTAGAATAGGGCATCTACCTTAATTGTGGCATGTCGATTCATCTCAAATGTCTTCTCCTGGGCCTGGGTCATTTGGTCCTTTTCCTGATGTCTATGCAGCTATCCACTTCGCCTTTACTCCAAGGGAGAAAAAAAAGATACACCTTTAAGCTTGCAAGCTGAAATATCTACTTGGTGGGTTGTTCCACCTACTGGAATAACTCTTATGTAGATATTTTTGGTCTTTCCCTCTTTCTTATTTCAATTTGAGCTCTCAGGTTATCTTTTCCCTTTTCTGCTAGCCTTTCGACTCCTTCTCCCAGCAATTTTTCCTTTTAGCCTTAAGGCCTTTTAATGCATTCAGGTCTGCACTCAAGCCTTTAAAGATCAATAGTTATTTCATTGTCGTAAAGATGACGTTCACGCACTCATCACTATTTGAAAGCCAACGGCTAGTTTATTGCCCTGAGTTTGATAGCTTTAGGGACGTCACCAAATGTCTGGATTCCAACATCTACTTCATGGTACCCAACTTTGACATCTATGGGCCCATTACCCCTTGGTTAATTCCTTCAACTTTATTTCCTTTAGATTTCCTTTGGTTGAGCTTAGTCTTTGAATCCTTCTGAAGGGTACCTACCCTTCGGGGTCTTGAGAAAGGTTAGTTTCCTAGTCACTGAGAGCCCCTTGCAAGGGTACCTACCCTTTGGGTTTCTTTGGGTGGCCTTCTTCTTTGGATCCTTCAGACAAAATGTTTGAAGGAATTCCTTTGGACAAAAAGTCTAAAGGAAATCCTTTCCTTCTTTCCTGCTTATTCCCTCGGGCTCTTCTCTTTTGGGTGAATTCCTTCAAACAAAAATCTAAAAGAATTCACCTTGTTCACTTTTCCAAAGAAAACCTTACCCTTTTGGCCTTTTACAATGGTCCATTTTGCTCATCACCTACCCTTCACAAGGGTTGTTTGATCTCTGAAATTGCCTTTCGAAAAAGTCACAAAGGTCCTTTTGGCTCCTAAGTGCCCTTTGCAAGGGCACTTGTCCTTCGGGCTCTCTGGCTGGCCTTTGATCATTCTTTCAGACATTTCATCTGAAGGATTTCACTTGTAAAATTCTACTATGGGAAACCCCTCTGAAAGATATCTTTTTTATTCCATTTACCCTCTGCAAGTGCACTTGTCCTTCAGGCTTTGGGAAGACCTTCTTTTGAACCTTTCAATTGAACCGACCGATTGAAAATGCCTAAGTGTTAGGAACTTGTTTCTTTCCTGCAGAGTCCATAGAAATGAGTCTGTGGATTCCATAAAAATGAGCCTATGGAGTCCATAGAAATGAGCTTGTAGAGTCCGTATAAATGAGCCTACAGAGTCTGTAGAAACAAGCCTGCAGAGTCCGTAGAAACAAGCCTGTAGAGTCTGTAGAAACAAGCCTGTAGAGTCCATAGAAACAAGCCTGCAAAGTTCATAGAAATGAGCCTATAAAGTCCATAGAAATCAGCTTGCAGAGTCTATATAAATTGAGCCTGGAGAGTCCCTTAGCTGAAAAAGCTTGAAAAATGGAGAATTTGAATACTCAGAACATTTTTTTGAGAAGGGAAAAGATAATTTTGGCCCACAGGACCAGAATAGTTCATATGTTGTCCCAAAAATGAGTGATAGATTTTGGGAACAACATGAAGCATTTAAGTTATGAACTAATCATAATATAGCCATCAAGATCCAACCTCTAAGCATGCAAACACAAGCTTTTATGGATCCACTAACTGCATGAGTAATACAATAGGAGAGCTTCATGCTTTAAAACATTTAAAACATAGAATAATAAGAGAGAGAGAAAAGAGAGAGAGGAGAAAATGTGCCATCCTTGAAGTGGGGAGCACTATTCATTAATAAGGAACCATGTCTCCTTGATGTGCCAATTCAAGCCTTGAATAGTATCTCACGATACCCCCTTAACCACTCCATGTACAATCTAAAGTGTTATAACCCACTTTTCATGTGACCTCAATCTATCATAATGATCATTGTCCCCCACTTTACCATGTGCACTCACATGAGTCAAAAGATTCCCAACTATTGACCTCATCCAATGGGATCCTACAAATAAACTACACCCCACAAGCACATACCTAAATTGAATCATGAGATATACTAGCATCATATCCTCACATACATCCACAAAAGCCAACCCATGTGACTAAGTGAATAAATGTGACCCATTTCTCTCTCCTCATATTTTTACATGAAATATGCTATATGGGCCATACCACCCACCTTGGGCCATTCCACATCACCATGAATAGTAGTCATGAATAGTGGCTATGAATAGTGACTTCACACCTAAAAAATGTCATCCTCACCATTTTTTTTTAATATCAGAAACAATCCTCACCAAATTTTTTGGTTGTCCTAGCTAAAGAGTCTATAAACCAAATTAGGAACTTAGTTATCTGTAACTTACAATGGCAGTTGGGGATGAATCCTATGGTGGAGGTCATGGAGTGTAATAGTGTGAGATGTTAATAAAAATGGTATAACTTAAATTTGGCATCCATTGAAATTTCATTAAACATTTGTTATTATTATTGAAGGTGATCGGAAGTGATAGCTTGGGCATATGATGGAGTTTTGTCATACAATGGAGTTTAGAGTCTAAAGTTAATGTTTTGGTAAAAAGGTTTATGTAATGATAATGAGTGTAAATCGATAGTTGTAATTAATTTTCAAAGCATAAATATTACCCTTGTGTTAAATTAATTGAACTTCACTATCAAATTAATTATCATTGCGAATGAAAAAAATATTATATGGCAGTCTGAGATCGATTTAGAGTACACCATTGGTTTCAATTTAATCCACCCCCAACCTTTTGAAAGAATCCAATTACAGAAGGAAATTTGAGAGACGTCACAAGTCAAAAATTAAAAGTCTTTGGTTAAAGTAGAGGTAGCAACACAAGAAGTTTTTAATTATGTATTTGCATCTAAGAAGAGGGGGTGTAAATCTCCCCATTATCTTAATGAGATGTATCTCATGGAATGTTAAGAACCTACTATATATATATATATATATATATATATATATATATATATATATATATATATATATATATATATATATAGTAGGTTGAGATAGTTGATACATAGGCTAAAATTGGTTGTGCAAGATTGGGACAGTGTCATGAATCTAAATATAGATTTTTTTTAGTGAAAGGATAGGATCATAAAAAACATGACACTTTAAGGTCTGATGTTGTTGTCCATTTCTACCACTATTGTCCAAACTAGTCACAAATACCTGAAACTTTATGGGTTTTTGCATTATGTTGATATGAGTCCACTTGTGAAATATTGAGTGTTAATATTATTAATGTAATTCACTATAAGGATGATTTAATATTCAAACCCTAATCCTCCATCATGCTTGATAAAATGATATTTGAACCACTTAGAGAAAGGGGGGTTAGTGTGTAATATGCACTAAACGTATAATCCACACCCCTTGTATGGGCATGCAACCTACATACCAATACTCCAAAGAGGGATCAATCCATATATATTTCTCCCACCTAATGTACTTTATGAAATTATGTAATATAGATGCAAAAATTCCAAATTAAGAGTGCTTGAGGTGGCTAGGGATTAGTATGAGGGTTTGAGTGTGTTTGCAACTATGTTGGGTGACTATATGCAAAAAATAGGGAAGTTTGCCTTAGTGATTTATTTGTAAGATTTATCACCTCCTTTTGTAAATGAGCTTTGGATGGGATTTTATAAGGAACCATTGGTCATGGGTCATATGTGTTTGCACTAGGCTGACACAATTAAGGATAGGAATCAGATGAAAATGACCATTGGGGCTTAAAATGCAAATGGATAGGAGCACTAAAAATGGGACACCCTAGGGTCTAACACTATAGTCAAAGTCTGACACTCTTGTTTAATATGCTTGGGACCTAGGGGAATAAGATTGGCTTGGGAAATATAATCTAGCTGAGGTGAAATCATCATTTAAAAGGTTTTAGATGATCAATAATGAGTGGAAAGGTGTCTAAAAGGGTCACAAGAGCATAAAAAAAGGGCCTATGGATAAGGTGTCACAAGCCACACTCAAACTACCAATTTGGACATTTATATGACTACAGTTTGTAAAATCTAAAAGTTTGACTTGTTGTAGGTTACATCATTTTCTTAGCTCATCATATTAGTGTTCATAGTGATTAACATATACTACCTTAGCATAAGATTCATGGATTGGATAATTCATAACCATATGCCAAAAGTGGCTTTACTACTCATAGGATTATTGGTGTTGCTAGACGTGTTAGATTATGTGATTAGGATACTATTTTTGGCTAGTCAACAAGATAATGAAATCACTTCTATAGCAACAAGAGAATCATCAAGGCATAATAATAATAATAATAATAATAATAATAATAATAATAATAATAATAATAATAATAATAATAATAATAATAATAAAGGAGTAGTATTTTATCATTTATAGAGACAACAACCTTTACTGCTTTGCTTAGAGAAGACATGAATAAAGGGGTATTTATCTAGGTCTTAACCCTTAGGGTGTCAGATCTTTACATTCAATAAGAATTGATCCTAAGTAGGTTCTTTGTGAGGCAAGCAACTTCACAAATGAACCAACAACATTTCTTCATATAGTTTAATTTTGATATATGTTATAATTAATTTTATGATAGTAATGATACATTAAAAAATATTGTGACAATTTGTTTATAGAAATAAATGTGATTTGTATATATATATATATATATATATATATATATATATATATATATATATATATATATATATATATATATATATGTTTCTTATATGTATCTTTTTTTCTGTCTATAACCATTACAATCATGTTTCAGATTTCTCGTTTCTCATAACATAACTTGCCTATAACTTCTAGTTATATGGATATTGTTGTTAATTAGCACTTCATGCACAAAAGGTCATACAAAGTATGCAATCAAGGGGTTTAAGCTAGGTATAATTGTCTATTTACACTCTTTTACTTTAAAAAAATATAAAATTACATCCCTTCTAACATTACTTGCACCTTTAGGGCAACTGCAAGTAATAAATTATTTTGATCTTAAATACTTTATCTCACGATGATGAATTACAATGTGACTAAATGAATGTCAAAACCATATTTTCATAAAATTTCATCTTGTCAAATGTTTTAGTACAACAAATCAAACACTTATATTTGTAACTTTCAAACTTTGAATAGGCATTTATGGATAGTAGTTTAATCTTATGTTTCAGGTGCACTGAAACTTTGTACTTTGGAAATAAGAACTAGGTCAAAATGAGAATCGATAACACGATACTTCTTTAAACCCTCTTTTTTGCATCATGTATTTCTTAATTAAGTTTGATTTTATTATTTTACATTTGATTACGCTTAAATTAAAGTGTATGAATAGATATTTTAGTAGTTATATTGCATTTTTAGGTTGTCTCTTTACCATTTATTATTTAGTTAAATTAAAATTTTATAGTTTTATATCTTTATTAGGATTAATTAAATGTGTATAGTTAAATTTATTACAAGTTGATGTAAAACTATTTATTCATAAAATAGTTACGTCATGTGTGAGATAACACTTACTAGTCATGGTGGGTAAGTTTTTGATTGAAATCATGCAATATATTTCTTAAGTTAAAAACATAATAAAGTTTGATAAAAAAATGCAAGTGGTGTGAGATCACACCTTGAGCAAAAATTATAATAATTTCACTTTAGGACTACCCCTATGACCAAATCAGAGAGTCAAGGCCTAAATCCCACCATCAAAAACATTGAAAAATTATGTGGCACGTGTCACCAAAATTAATAAACACCATAAATAGAAATAACATGGATTAAATTTCTAGGCCAACACCTTGAGCAATAATTACAATAATTTCACTCCATGACTACCCCTGTGACCAAATTATAGAGTCAAGGCCGAAATCCCACCATCAAAAACATTGAAAATTTGCATGGAACATGTCATCAAAATTAATTAACACCATAAATAGCAATAACATGGATAAAAATTCTAGGACATCAACACAACAAACCCCACCAAGGGAGGAGGAAGAGGTGGTCAACTATCTGAATTAACTACCTAATCACCATCATGAGGTGTGTAGATTTAGGTATGCACTTTTATCCATTGTGTTTTATATTTTATTTATTTTCTTCCTTGATGTACTAATAAGGGGGTGAAATAGCCAAAGGTAAATGGGGAATTTCCTCTTAACTATCCCATTGAGAAGGCACAAATCTTGAAGGTCCATATCTAGCTTAGGCTAAAGGCCACCCCCATGTCCCCCCAAGGGTAAGATCCTTCAGTAAGTGGGAGTTAAAAATATATAATCACTACATTACCTATGCCACCCCCTACCTTTATCCCTTTACCCTTGGTCCCTCCCTAGAGGGTCATATATGGAGAATCAGGGAACACTTTGCTAATAGTAAATGGGACACTACCCTAGTGGCCAATGAGTGTATGAAGGTGCTCCATGCCCATTTCCACTTTCTCTAATTGTACTTGAATACATAAAATGACATTTGATACTATAATAATAACATCATTAGTATAAAAATATGTCTAAATGCTTCTTGTTAAAATAAAAAATTTCTATCTTTCCTATGCTGAAAGAGAATCTCAATGCAGAAAATATACTAGATTTTTATGAACTTTTCACAAAGAGTGTAATAGAATCCCCAAACAAGACCATGTGCCAAGAAAAGGGTTCTAGTCTAAAGGGATGAAAATAGTGAATCCATTTTCCAAGCTTGTTGATCTCTCATACAAAACAAAAAGTTTGTTTGAGAGACTTACAAATATGTATTGCATTTAGGAGAGGCAATCCTCACATGAAGCAATCTATCCCCCATCGGTAACCAAGAATGCACGAATAAAAAAGGGTTTTTTAAAGCTCAACTATAGAAAACTAGATTGTTTGGAATATTTTGTACCAATAGAAGGAAGAGGTGTTCAAATTACACCATTTGTTGAACATCTCTCAAAAGACATTATTGGGGGTTGAGCACTCATAACCAAGCTTGGGTTTGTACTAAATTGAAGGAATAGAAACATTCAAATTCCAATCCTTCCACCACTTAAGAGGGGAGTTAATTCTATATTTTTTCAAGGCAAGTTAGAGATGACAATTTGAATCTCATCAACAGATTCAAAGTCCAAATTAATGAGAATTAACTTGGTTTTAAAAGTAGGCGAAGGTGCCCAATACCTTGCCATTTTATCAAAAACATCATAAATACTATAGATGAATTTATGAAAAAGATAGAGTTCTAACCTTAGGAGCTTCAGCAAGATCTTTACCAAATATAGTTATAATTGGATACCACCATAGAGAATGTGAATTGATAGATAATGTAAACCTAAGGTTATCCCCTTTCTAAACTATCCAGGGTTTGATCAATTATTTTTCCTTCCAAATACTCTTAGCCACAAATGTGCCCATAATTTTGATAGGAATAGGAGCAATCAATAATGTTTTCAATCCCAAATCATTCTAGGCCCATATTGCATAAGGACTTACAAAATTAATACAACATCTAAGAAGAACTTTCCAAGCTTCCTTGCCTTCACTGAATCTGGGGACTGACTTGGCATAGAGGGAAACCCCTTGTTTAGAAATGCCAATAATCCCTAACCCTCCAACATGTCTAAGTCTATATTAGATATCTCAAGCTACTATGTGAAATCCTTTTTTATATTTAGAGTTGGCCCAAAGGATATGCCTAAGCAAAATCTCCATTTTCCCATAGACAACTTTAGAGGAAATCCAACAAGAGGAGTAGTGCATGTGTTATTGTCGACACTTTCGAACAAATATGAAACTTTCTTGTGAGGTAAATGGGCTTGGTTATCCAATATGAGAGTTTTTATTCCCCTCTCTAGAAAATGTAGTTCCATAATTCCACCTAATAAAATCAAAGGGAATTCCCAAAAACTTAAACATTTCTCTATGAGAGATCCACTTACACTGGGAGGAATAAAGCCATTTAAGTTTGGGGCCATAAGATTGTCTATAGTATTGAGTTTTATCCCATTGGATGTTGGCACTGAAATCAAGGTAAAAAGTATGGAGCCACTCCATGGTGTTTGTGACCATAATCTCTTCTTTAAGCATGGTAAGAAAGGAATCATCAACAAAATGTTCGTTAAGGAGCTAGTCTTGAGGGGAGTGTGGAAGGGATATTCCCTTTACCAAGCCTTTAAATGCATAATCCTTTTAAGGTACCCAAAAAAAATTGCAATGAAGACATAAAGAGAAGGGGATAATGGAAAACCTTGTCTAATAGATTTGAAGAGACCAAAGTTCTTAGATATTCATAATAAGATAGGCGTAGGCATCTCTAAAGAGGTTTTGAATAGTGGCACAAATATAGAGCCAAAACCTAAATATTGAAGCATAGCAAGAGTGAAGGGCCATTAAATCCTATCATAAGATTTTTCAAAATAATTTTTTCCAAAAAAATATGTATGTTAGAAAGTAGGAGCCCACTCCATCCCCTCCTAAATAGTAATACTATTTTCAAGGATATACTTGCCTTGAGTGAATCCAGTTTGCTTAAGCCTAACAATCAAGGGAAGAAGATACCTAATCCTCAAGGCCATAGTCTTGGAAATAATATTTTAGGACACATTTAGGTGGGTGTTATGTCTCCAATTGGTGATTAGTTCAGGATCACCAACTTTGGTGGTGAACTTAATATTACCTTTATTGATGAAAATTCCAATCGATTCATTGGCCATGGCCTCAGGGTTGTGTAGATCTAGTTCAACACAATACTAAAGGGTTTGATAGAATTCATAGGGAAATCCAAAAATGTCTGAGGATTTATCGTGGGTCATGCCAATTAAAAATAATGTATCCCATTAACTAAGAGAAGTCTATCACAAGCCTTTGGCCTAGAGTAAAGTTTGTAGGGCACCACACATATGCACTTCTTCATAACAACATCCATTTGATAATTAGAGGCTTGGCCTTCAAATAATTATTTCTAGTGTTGAACAAAGGCTTTTAGAATTTCTATATGACTTGGGAGATAGTTTATAATTTATTTTATGCTTTAATCTTCACAATAGTGTCTAGCTCTCAATTTATGAAAAAAATTGTCTCTAATCCTAACCCAATGGACTCTAAATCGAATTTAAACATTGTGAGCTTGATAAATATTAGTTAGCTTAATTATTTTTCATAATTCAAATATTTGTCTTCACAAAAATTCATTAAGGGATGAAAGCTCCAAATCTTGAGAAACTATGTTGAACTCCCTTATGTGAGCAAAGTTGGGTTATATTCTAAGCATGGCCAATTGTTTACCAAACATTCTCAGAAAGGTGTGGTACATACAGTGACTACTTCCCACCTATCAATCCAACTAGTAGCACCATTAGGGAAAGGAACAAGGTTCCAAATGCACTTGATATGCATAATAGTTCATTCATGTTGAAGGTGTGAAGTGTTGAGATAAAATTGGTTACTAAAGGTCTTAGTAGGTAGGACAAGCCACTCAACTTAAGATTTGATGGCTTGGTGTTCTAATAGAGGAACATCTGTAATCAAACTAACCTACCTATCTAAGTATTAATCAAATTAAAAATATTTGATCTCAAAAATAAGTGTCCTAGCAAGTCTCTTAAGCACTCTATCAGTTCCTTGACAAATAAAAATTGGACCAAGTGAACCAACGAGTTGGAGGAGAAGATTTATTTTACATATAGAAACAAGGTTCACACTCACCAACACACCATATCATGAGAAAACCACCTCTTTATCTTCTCTATATTCTACCGTATTACTATCTCCATAAACTATTTAGTTTACATCAGGTAGTTTCTCCACTAGGGACTGCTAGAGCATTGCTATTTTAACAACATTGTTGGAGGTGTAAAGATTAACTAAGTGAAGGGATATCACGTCAAAATAAAAATCCATTCAAAGTGTTAGGTTAGATGGTCCACTCCCCCCCCCCCCTCGATCCATTACAAATGAGGAAACAAGTGATGTTATCAAAGTGATGACCATTCCACATCACATGTCATGGTTAGACATGTGACAAGTAGTGTTAGGCTAGATATTTTCGGCTAACATCTATGAGAAAAAACTGGTAATTTTCACTAATTACAAACATAAAATATACAAATATGGAAAGTTTTGACAACTAGACCTAATCATGTACTTGTAAGTCGAGTCAGTTAAGCCATGTACATTCCATGAAAAAACATTCATTGGTAACTATCAAGGTGTATTGTCTCACCATCTTAGCCTTCAAACACCATAAAACTATTACTCAGAAACTTTTTCTATTGAATTTTTCTGAGAAAGTTTACAAGTTACACTAGTTTTCGCTCACTCTATATAAACTCATCCTCCTTTTTTCTAGGGAAAGGGATCTGTAAATGTCGTGCCACATGTTAGTGAGGAGAAAGAGGGGTTTCCCTAGGCCTTGGAGATGATGTCATGGGAATGTTTTCCATGACAATGACCCTTGGATTCAGAGACTTGTGACTTGAAAAAAAAGAAACTATGAGTTGAAGACTCTTGTGATTTAAAAACCATATTAGTTGCTTGTCAAGTACTCACAACAACTGGCCTAGAGTTTATATGAGGAGCTTGAGGGGCTTGCGTCACTAAGGCTTGACCAACTAATAACATGTTTACAACTGTAACAGTTGTGGTTGTCTTAAGGTTACAGCAAGGGATTTGTTGTTGTAATTACTTTGGTTATTTCATTGACCCATGACTTGCTAGCCATCGTTAGCACCCACTTGGGGTTTACTTTGTTCAGTCGTGGCCTAAGCCCACTAATTGGTAGCGATCATCAGATGGTAATCCTTTATCTTATGTTTTGTAGATTGATAATGGAAACAAGTATTATGCAGGCTTATGTACATCACCATTGGGTGAAACGTTACCCCCCAATTTGAATATCTATGGTTTCCCAGAGGTCTTACTCAAGGTTTACTTTCACACAAGCACACCTTTGTGGTCTATTGACATAAAATTGTTTAGTTTAAAAGCAAATGAAATGACCTAAGGGGATAATCACTCGCTCCATGAATGGCCATATTGATATAAGCAGATCAGGGAATTCCACCCACATCGGGACCTTGACCTTGTCTTGATCAGAGACAACAAATTATCAGAGCCAATGAGAAAAGACAAACACCAAGCTCCTAACATAATAGGGGCCATATTTATGAATGGCAATATAATGTTTAGGTTTTAAATTCTAAACAAGAAGAAACCTTTAACTAAGTTTTGCACCCCTGTGAGTTTAATATGATGAGGTTGCCATTATATATGAATCCAAAAGATATAAGTTCCACAAAATAACCAATAAAAATATGTAATTCAAGCCATTGACATACCTTTTTAATTCACTCTTTTAATTATATTTTGAATTTGAAAATCCCATAAACTATTTTTCGTTTTCGTAGACGTTATTAAAACCTTACACCAAAAGTTTTATCAATTAAAAAACAAAACTTGTACGGGGCGTCTTTGGCAACTTCCTCTCCTCGTGGAGGAACCCTCGTGCTTTATCGCTCTCTTTAGCCTAAATGAATGATTATCATATTCCAAACCATACTTTCACCAACGCGTAGTCCATCAGTCAAGCTGTCATTTGATTAAAACGAGCCTAAATCTCTCCCACAAGTATAAATAAACGACACGTGTAACAATCAAATTTTGAATTATTCTAACCTTTTTTGGGAGGGGGAAATTATACTTCGTACATTTAACGTTATATCAGATTTTTAAAGGCTTAACCGTTATCTAACGGTCAACTTATAACGGTTTGATGATAAGCTCACACGGAGTTACGTGTCACTTAACCCACAACTGCACAAGGCGCCTTTCAGCAACAGACATTAATAACGACTACGAACACTTATGTCTAATTTAAATTTTTTTTACAATCCATTTAAATTGATAGTAAAATAAAATAAAATATATAAAATTGAATTTAAATTAATAGTAAAAACTCTACAAATTTTAAAGATTGCTAATTTACAAACTACTTATGTTTCATTATACACATTTAACTTTTCATATTAAAACATGAAGATATAATAACAATTATTCTTTTAATTAGTTATTACAAATAATTTTTATTTTAATAATCAATTAAATAGTTCTTTTGTAACAATTAAAATATTAATAATTATTATATTAATATTCAATTCTAAATGAATAAAAGAAAAGTCCACCTACTTTACTATTTAAATATTGTTCATGAATAATTATTAAAAATTTCATTCAATTTAATTTAATTGATTAATTTTGATTAGTAATTGTTTGTTAGTCTAGCCTCCCTTCCCGTCCCTTCCCCTCCCCTCCCCTCCCTTCAAAAAATTTAAAAAATATTTTCTAAACTAAACATGTGTGATTGGCTACTTATTTGACAATTAATTATAATGATATAAAACTACTTCCAGATGAATGACATGGTATGATTTAAAAAACATGCAATTTTTTTCATGCAAAAATATATTTAACCTAGAAGTGTGTTTATTTATTTAGTAAGATAATTTTAAGGGAAAACA